>JAAXNX010002795.1:0-12350 GCA_036491905.1 Folsomia manolachei
ATATAATATTTAAATAAATATTGTTAAAGCACACCCTCAAACAACTTTGCTATCGTTGATATTATTCGAGACTTCCAGACTTTCGACACGCGATTCAGGTCGACAGGATATTGAACTTGAAATGTCCGCAAACACTTTTATTTTTGTAATCACTTTCCTTTATGGCAAAGTAGCGGTGGCTTATGACGCTTTGTTTTCCAATATCATGGAATGTTTTGAGTCAATTAAATATTCCGCGAATGAACAAAATGGTGAGATCTGTGGAATGGCTTTGGAATATTTGGAGAGTGGGGAAAACTAAATAGATTCACCGGGGGATGATTGTTGTATTTGATTGTTATCTCATGTATTTCAAGTTATAGAATACATTTGGTTAGTTATGAATTTAATTTTAGTATCAAAACACAAACCGTATAAAATGGTATCCGTTTATTTTACTTGATTATCAGTAAAATGCAAATAACAAATAAAATCCAGCTTTTTCCTCGTCTGCAACTCAAGTAACAAAGGGTTAAGGCCTGGATTTACAGAAATCTGCTCCTCTACTTGGTCCGAGGTCATCTAAAATATGCAATAATTACAAAACCAACAGTAGCGAAATCCTTCAGCCATTCGCGTTTACCTGGATAAACCGCCCAATTTCCAAATTTTGTCGGCTTAGAGTTCGCAAAGAAGTCAACCACGCTTGGAAAGTAAAAGTATTCTGAGAGTTACTAGTTCTGAGAGCAAATAAACCTGGAAGCATTTCACACCAAATTAATGTAATTACAAAAAATCATTACTCTACAAAACTCACCTCCTTCCAGCTCTGTTACAGAAATAAATTCACCACACTCTGATTTGGACAAAGAGAAAGTCTCAAATTCGGCATATTTATTGGATTCTTTAGATTGACCCCAGAACGATCAAAGTGGTTTAGAAGAAGCCACTATCAATTACTCAATGTTCTAATTTTAACACTTTTAAAACTAAGCTAAAGACTCACATATTGGAATTTAACTGAATTAATCTGTTTTCAATAATTATGTATGTAATTACTTTCCTTCGTATTTTTATTTAATATTAATCTTGCCCATTTCGAATATTGAGGAGTTAAATTTTAACAATTATTTATGACTATATAATGACTCCGACTGTACCAATGGTAAAAATCGTGAATTATTGTTACGAATATTTGTAATACTTAATTTTCCTTTGTATGACAATAATATGCTTTCAAGGTTCAAACATAACTAGCTTCCCGTGAAGCAGGTTTGAACAAAATAAATTCAAATTCAAGCCGACTCAGAGACTGAGCGTTGGAGAGCATAATCCCAAAAAGGTAGGTGTTTGTAGAATCGTCGCCCGTAAATAGAGTTATGCTCAAGGTTTTCAATCCAAGTGCTAAGAAAGGCTGTAAGTTTCTTTGGATCGGATGTGGCGTGCTCCGGGAACGGTAATAATTTTCGCCTGGGTACCCTTGAAATCATCGAGGGACCTTATTCCATTGACAAAGTGAGGATGAAGAATTTCCGATAAATCAAGACTGATGAAAAAGTCCAGTTCAATCTAAAACAGAACTATTTTAAAATTTACGGCAGATGAGGAACAAAGAAATAACAATTATTATCATTATTATTTTACTTGAAAATCCTGTATTTTGTGGCAATTATTAAAAATCAGTTTGAACAGCGACTCCCAACTGTCTTGCACTTCATCATGAATGTTTTCGTCGGCATTACTCCGAAGTATTCGTAGAGTCGTAATATTTTTCAAAATGTGGTTATGGTTGCCCAAAAATTCCAGAATTTGTGAAGCTATTGTCCAGTCCAACTCAACATTTGGCCAGAAGGTGCCGCTCGGAGCTCAAAGAATTGTTAACTAACTCCAATTGTTTGCTTGTTATTCGGAGGACTACCCGGTTCAAGAAGGATGAAGAACTTTTCACCAATCCATGCAGACCTCGAGATGACAATGAAAGCCTTTTACAGTAATCAATGGAAAGATATGACAATAGTTTCTCTCCAATCTAGGAAATATTAATAAAATTATATACCCAAGACAATAACCTGTCACCAATCTTACCAAAGAGTTTGTAATAACATTTTGGAAATTGTGAGTCTCTTCCATGACGCTGAGAATTGTTTCAACCGGAACCTTGCTTAAAGGAAAGGAATTGGAGGAAATATTTTTATTGTGATTTGATTTGGATTAGGACAGGGATAATTTTTGTGATCACGAAATGAAAGTAGTGAAGATTTTTCGGAATATTTGTGAAATTTGGAAGGCATTGGATTATTAATCTGGCTTTGTAAATTGATGATATGCGCCACATAAAATAAAACGATGAAATTGTTTCAATGTACTGATATAACTGGATATAAGTTGGCAAGGTAATCCAAGTTACCCAGAATATATGATGGACATTCATTTTTTAGCTATTTTCATTCTTCGTATTAATGCGTAACCACCCACATAGTAATCAATCACCTCCAATATCCTGGCATAGTAAAAAGGATCCATTTCATGTAATTCGTTACATGTGCATGTTTTTTTCAAATGCTTGTTGGCTGCTTCAAACATTATCACCCCAATCAAATAACTTTTAATGGAATTCATTCCATGGAATACTGGATCATATTATAAGTAAAATACTGAATCGATTTTAACGATGACCGTTATTTGCAGTAACATTTAATAATTACGAGACTCTAATAAAATTGGTTTTCTCATCTAACCTTCAACCCCACCACTGCGTAACATGTTTCAAGATTGTATGGATATGGATTACTTAAATATTTGCAAGGAAGAGTATTCTGCCCACAAACTCAAGCATCAGTATGTAGTGGTTCGATGTTGGATATAAAAATAGATTAGTTGCCGGATCAATGGTAAGCTAAATGATCACTTAACTTAATCACTGAAACTGTGTCCAGTAATACAACTCCAATTGAGCAGCAACCTTGGCCCGGCTTACATTTGCTAAAATCTGTTTTACTGCTTGAGAGAAATTTTCTTTACACAATTTTATTCGAATAAGTTAAGGTGGAATTTTTGCAAGTACTTTCAAATAGTACCACCAAGCATTTATAATATTGTTCGCCATTGTATAATATATTGTGATCTAAAACCTGAAGAAAAAGGTAATTTTTTGTATTAAAATTTAGCCAACTTTTTCGCTAAGTACGAAAAACATAGTGGTAAAAGTGTGTACTGTCGTTTCTTTGCGCTCATTTTTAACACATTAGTCTCAGACATTGTAACACAGTCACCTTATTTTATTTAGGATGTCATGGGGCAGTCCTTGCTCTGGAAAGAATGGGTGCTGGAGCAGAAAAGTATATTTTGACCCGGAGGCCGATCTCGCAGAAGGAAGTTCCTATTACATTTCTGATAGTGAACTGAGAACTAAATTCTGGGAACTAATCAACACAGATGACATCATTGAATATATTTCCTACTACAAAAACAGCCTTTGGCGTAGTCAATGGACGCAGCTACTCTTTTTCCATGCTTTCATCGTAATTGAATCAAAGAAATGGTATTGGTCCATTGAAAAAAATGCGCAAGGAATTACAATACAAAGATCCCGATATCTGCGTTTTGTTCGTGATAAGTATCGCCGTGAAAACAGGATTGACGTGAACCGAAGCTCCACTCATTCAGGAAAGGGAACAATGGGAGATTTGGTGAACTGGCTTTACACTAATGATGAATTAAATAGAGGTTACTACGCAGACATGTATGTACATAATTGCCAAGGGTTTGCTGGCAGGGTGTTGGCAAAATTTAAGGCTTAGACCAGAAATTGGCACCCGGTTATTCGAAAGTTCTGCTTGCTACAAAAACATGACACTTGTGAATTAATAATTTGTACTTTCCAAATAATGTTTATTTCTGAAATTAAACCTGATTATTCCAATTTTCCACATTTTTTCCTTACTAGTTCCGTAAAATCATTGTAATCAAGATATGTATTTCATTGTAAACATATTTTCAAAACTAAAAAAATACTCTAATCCTCAATACCAAAAATGAATTCATTAAATTATGAAAAATTCCACACATCCTGCTACAAACTAATTAACTACTCTTACTTGAAATAAATTGATTAATATGGTAATGTACAAAAAACTGCCAAGTACTTGTCACTCTCACTTGGATTTAAAATAAATTAAAATAACCTTTCAAAATTCAATGTTTTTAAGAAGTTATTATTTTGCAGGATTATAATCTTTGTGATTTATTAAAATACTGGATTACGGACAATCTTGTGCATTTCATATAAATTGGCATGTATGACATTTAAGCACAATTCGGAGTTGATCAAATTACTTCAACACCACACAGAAATGGGTTTGATTGTTTCTCACTAATAAGTTGTAATACGAGTGTCATCCAAAGCAGATTAGAATGCTAACATTCTCCACAAACAACCACATCACAAACTAACACCAACAACCAGTGAATAACCAAGTTCACAACTGCAACCTGCTAAAAATCCGATAAAACTTGAACCATTACACAATACAAAGACTGCGTAGTGATTAACTGGACTCACTGTTGCACAGTAATATCAGGTTTTGCATGCACAAATAAAGTGTTAAATGAATTGCATGCATCATTTACTGCATTGTGGCAAAACTTGTTGGAATAAAAAGATTGCAAAAAATCCACTCACTTTTTTGCAGCTGCACTTCACTCTGTAATGTGCAAAATACTTGAGAGCAAGGTCAGGGAATCATTGCACTCGTGAACACAAACTGCAGCTCACAATTAAATTGTACACAGCTTTGCTAACACTGACTTAATATCTTTGCATTACACATTTGTCTTTTTAATAATTGGATTTTTCAACAAGATGGAAGAGGAAAACACTGCATTCCTAAATGTTATTGGAAATTCATTGGTAAGGTGTTTTACAATCTCAATTTTGTTACTGTAACTATCCATCATTCCAGATTGGAGAGAAAATAGTTTCCTATCTCTCCATTAATGACTGTAAAAGAGTTTCTTCTTCGTCCCGAGCACTTCATGGAATGGTGCGAGATTCTCAATCATTCTGGGAAAGAGTTGCCCTCGCACTAACCTCTACCAAGCAATTGGAGGCAGTGAACAATCCACTAAGCTCCTTCCACTTGAGCACAGGGTGTTGGACTGCTATTGAATTTGACATCAGCATTTCCCAGGAAGTTTTAGGATTCTTGGATAACAATCCCGGTATTCTGGAAATTATTACAAGTCTGCGACTGAGCTGGAGCTTTACTGACAACGATAATTGCTACTCGGACAACCATATGGAACCCGACGGATGGGAAACACTCTTTCAAAGGATTGTTGATAGCTGCCGTAAAATCCTAGATTTTCAGGTAATCTTATTAATGATTTTCTACTTGATTTTAAAATTACAAGTTTTTTGATATCCATTACTGCAGATTGACCTGGACTTTTTGACCAAGCTGGATTTATCGGGAGTCTTCTGCCCCGATTTTGTGAATGGCATCCGCTCCCTGGAAATATTCCGCGGACCTGAAACGAATGACGTCAGCCATTCAAGCCGTTTGAAGGGAGGAGATCCTACCAAGCCAAATTTACAGCATTTCTTTGCCATCGGTCTGAAAACCGTGAAAATAACTTTACTCCCTCTCCTGAATACCACAAGCATTTACATATTTCGGATGCTCGTCTCCAATGCTGAGTCACTGGAGGCAATGTTCTTCCACAATTTTGGGCTTTGTGCCATCGAACTCATGAGATTCCTCGTTGAATTTCCAAATTTGAGAGTCGCTTCTTTTTTTAAAGTAGCTAAAAATTCGGATTTGCTGGCAGAATTCCTCCAAGTTCAGCCACCTTTGGAACAACTTGTCGTTCATTTTACGAACCAATGTCCCACGACCTTCCTGGAATATTTGGAGAGCAAAGGAAAATCTCTACGGGTATTAAACTTATCCATGGAAAAACTGGAATCCGGCCGAGACTGGAGTTGGCTGGAGAATTGCATGAATTTGAAGGAATTCTCAATCATTCAAGAAGCCATAGTTCCTTCACTCCATCGCGAGATGAAGGCGACCGGACCTTCTTTTTTGCGGTGGCTTCCTCCATCCCTCACAAAATTGAGTTTGAAAGGAATGAAGCATTTTTGGAAGGAGCAGAGTGACTTGAACGGACCCAATATTTCGGAGGTTGCCATGGTTTCCTTGTTATCCCGGTTTCCTTCCGTGACTCACCTAGACCTGAGTGGAAGTAGGGATGGCGTCATTACAGAGGCCGGGTTGCACACGATACTGCAGCACATGGATAAATTACAAGTTCTTAAATTCAGTGCTGAGACCTGCCTCGATTTCTCTCCACCAAGGACAAAGGCCGAGCTTGGAGAGTACGTCTCAGTTACGGAGGTGGGAGGAGGTGAGATGCCCAGATTTTTAAATTTATTTTGATTATACTAATCTAAACTACTTCCAGGTTTAATTGCTCTCAGAATCCGGAATATCAACGGGGAATTTCCGTCCGCATGGATGACCCCTGTGGGATCTTCTGACCTCCAAAGTGCTGAGATTGAGAGTTGTATCAGGGTAAGGAAAAGCTCTCATTGTGTTTTACGGAGAAAAATGTTTTAGATAATTAATCATTTTCAGATGCTACCTGATAAGATAAAGGAACAGATCAAGGTAAATCCGGGTCTTGCCAGGGTGCTTACCCGGCTGCAGGAAATGGAGGGATTGGCGTTTACGATTTCACTGTACTTCAATAAAGTTAAAGTTTAATAAACAACTTTTCCCAATTGTTAATTATCGTCAGTACCTTCCAGTATTGCATACTTTTGCCCATTTTTATTTCGTATTAGCCATACTTAATCTATTAGCATGTCATGTTATTCCGTTCATAGCTCGTTCCTGAATCTAGAATGGGAGTGAGTTTGTCAAAAGAATTACTTTCATAGCGTACCTTTAACGGGATTTTAGTAATCTTACCTCATTTAAGTACGCTTTAAGCTTTTGTTGGCCAATGTTCAATTATTAACGGAGCAGTATTTACTATCTCTTATTAATCAAATGAATTGAATTTTTACTTCCTCATGAAGATTGTTGTTCAGGTTCTAGCAATAAAACCCACTCAACTTTTATATCCCTACTTAATTACTTGAATAATTGGGAACTCGAAAATATGATGAAAATAACTTTCCAAACTGCTTCAAGCATTTTCGGTCAATTTTGAGAAATGTATTGATCGATGCCAAATAAGGAAATGAAAATGGAAATGAACTAAATAAATAATGATATAACCGCATCCCTAGGTCTGTTTCCTGTAAAACTTAATGCAACGTACATTTTTCAATCTAATTTATTTCGGTGATTCAACTCATTTTACAAGATTACATTTGATAACCAAACCAGCTTATTTTACATCTAAATACTCCTGATAGTAATTAAGAATATGTCGGAACCCACTCTAAATAAATTCATTAAGGTGTCATAAATGCAAGTTATTTTCTACCACAATAATTAGTTTTGTCTTAACTTTGATTTACTGCTATTTTACCAGGTCAATAAACAATTTGTTGTGCCACTTAATTCAAAGGATAATATCTAACACTAATTAATAAGTAATCAAAAGATTGGTCGTGTAGTCCGTAAAATATTTCACCATTTCAGTGCACAATCCTTTATCCACTCGACCGAACTGGCCAAGTTTGGCATCCAATGGTCTCAACGACTTTACCAATCGCCTGTCATATTTACTCCTTGCATTCTGAGATAGTTGTCTCAAATATTTTTCCGAATTTTCAAATACTTTTGCCCCTTTCGATGCCATTGTGACTGCAACTACAATTGCTATTACTGCTGTCGCAGGAATAACTGGATAAACCATCCATGGCATTTTGCCAACCATTCGAATTGTACCGTATGTACTAATCACGATCAAAGATACTCCGAAAAAAATAAAAGGAGGTGAAACATAAGTACAAAAATTTTGGTTGATGTATCCATTCCCAATTTGTAGTTCTCTGTAAACCCGTACCGCTTCCAGATCCAACCTGTACAGCGTCGTCTTTCTTTTGGCTATCCGCATTATGAAATCCGTTGCCGAACAAATACTCATAATTCCAATAATTATTACCGCAATCATGGCCATTGTCAGCTCACTTACCAATCGGAATATAAATATGCCCCGAAATAAGAATAGAAAAGCGTTTGCAATGCCATATTTTGGACCCACACTTAGCACCAGATAAAGCGGATCTAATCCGAGAACCACGGTAGTTGTCATCATATAAGGAATGACGTAGTAATTCCATCTCAATGCCATTTTCAAAAACATTGTCAGCATCCTGTCGTCTTGTACTTTTGCTTTAGGAACCAACGCTGCAAAAATATTGAAACCAACTCAAATACCTAACTACGTGTAACACGAATATAATAAAATATGTTTCTTACCCAAGACTTTTGTATGACACCGAGATAATGAACTACAAATTGCAGGAATGACCTCAGGTGTGAAGGATATTATGAAATGTGTTGCCAACATACACGACGAATAATAGAAACCTAATAACCACCCGAAGATTTGAATCAAACTCAGCTCCTTCAGTACAGATTCCCGTGCCCAACAGGAGTAGAGAACCAGAAAACAGAAAAGGGTGTGGCCTAAAATAATGACCGATGACATTTTCAGTTTACACTTCTGCCGCCGGGAAACGGGCATCATTCCCATTTCCTGTCGAACTGCAGACACTGTGTAAGGCAAATTTGTCCGGTTTTTGAAACAATGGACAAACTCCTCCAAAACTTTCCACATAGCAGGCGTCGACATTATTGGACAAGTTCCAGTTTGAAATGAACCTAATTTTTTACTTAATGCCAGAAGAAAGCAATTTAGGGGATCAAATGGTTAAAAACGAGGCCAAGGAATACCTACAAAACTCAAAGATTATTAAAAAAATCAATTAAATAGAGGAATAAAAAAGCAATCAAACAAAATATTCCAAATTGCTTTGGTTGGCCAAATGGTTTCTTCTTTTGAGGAATTAAACTGAGGCAATCGGCTGTCATCATTAATTATTTGTTGTCATTATGTACGAGTATTAGCAAAAACCGTTCAATTATTATTGCAATCATGGACAAAATTCTCTAAATACTTAATATGTAAAGTAAATATATCATTGGTTTTTACAATCAAATTTATTTCATCAATACCTAAACTTATTTGTATTATTAAATCAGCAATCTTTTCCGCATAGTTGAGTCCAAAGGAACGGCCAGACTTCAAATTGAGACCGTTGCATCCAAGAGGGAATAATTTCAAAGTAATAATTATTTACATAACTAATGTTTCAGATGACCTAAAACGGCGGAAAGAGTGATTTCTCAAAATCCGGTTCTTGGCCCGTTATTAACCATGTCGCAGAAAAATAAGGAATTGATGTTTTCTGTTGGACGGAATATCATGAAGTAACAATAAGAAGAGTTTGTTCATACTTTGCGCATTTTATTTTTCAACTGAAATCAATTAGATAACACAAATCCATCTATTCACTAACTACAAAGTAAAGTGACAATGTAAAATTATATATCTTCTGATGGAGGATGCACAGTTCTAGGTGAATTATCTGACAAATGCTATAAACGACGACATTTATTGCTACAAAATTTGTGTACACATTTGCACAGTTCAATAAATTTAAACATGACAAGTAACAAATTCGTTACCCACCTCTCCACACTGAAAGTAAAAATAGAACAAAACTGACTAACTTACAAACATGGTTTGAATACTTCCCAACATATTTAATGATTTTACTATAAAATCATAAAATCGGGGTTTTTTAACGAAGTTAGTGGAAAAGATTTTTTACGAAAACATATTTCCATGGCATATCCATCAACTCTAGGCTGGATTTTATTTTTCATACTATTTAAGTACACTTTGAATATTGGTTTGCCAGCGTTTAATCACTGAATAAGCAGACACAACTATCTTTTATTAATCAAATGAATTGGATTTTTACTTCCCTATGAAGATTGTTGTTCGGGTTCTGGCAATAAAACCCACTCAACTTTTATATCCCTATTTGATTACCTGAATAATGGAAAACCCTAAAATATGGTAAAAATAGTCAATAAAAACAGCAACTTTCTTAACTGTCCAAATTCCTTCAACAATTTTCAAACATTTTTGACAAATATATTTAATGACGCCAAATATCCTGGAAATGAACTAAATAAATAATGATATCCGCGCATGTTTCCAATACTATCAACTCCCTAGGTCTATTCTCTATAAAACATAATGAAAACCAACTAGAGCGTATTTTTTCAAAATTAATTTCTTTCGATAATTTAGCTCATTTTAAAAGATCAAACCAACTAATTCCTCATCCAACAAATTATTTCGGTAATAAAGTACTCCTCGGGTTCATTACATTTCTCCATTCCAACTGGAAAAAGGAACGAGACCAACACAACACGAAAGCCACTACCCAATCAATAATCGTCATCCGCTGATATTAAAAGAATTTTACAAATTCATTTCTTACTTGTAATCTGTGCCGAGACCCAAATACAACTTGATGNTCGTCATCCGCTGATATTAAAAGAATTTTACAAATTCATTTCTTACTTGTAATCTGTGCCGAGACCCAAATACAACTTGATGACATACAATCTGAAAACGGTTGTAAATCTGAAATTCTTCCTGTTTAAAAAAAAATGTTTTTACGTGGCTTTTAGTCTAGATTAGGTAGACCATAGCAAGCAATACAATATTAAGTAATCAATTATCTCCGATCAACCATTGCCCGGCTATATATTTCAATTACAATAAGTCAAGTAATGACTGAGATAAATCTTGTTTAATAAACATTTCCGTAGCAATAAGTTTTCACAATGTTTTATATTGTAATCAAATGTTTAAGGACATTGTGAATATTACTATTGATTTGCAAACGTGCAATTATTAACGCAATTCTTATTAACAACTGTCTTCAAAAAATCAACCAAGTTTTTTAGTTTCTACTTGCCCCGGAAAAAGTTTGTTTGTTTTCTGATCGCATTTAAATCTTTTCAACTCTCGTGTGCCGACCCCTAAAATTTTATACAAAATTATTATATAAGTATGATTTAACTCACTAAACAATAACCATTTAAGATTCCTTATTTCCTAACGTATGGTATATTATTTTGTGTGCATTTTGGAACAATCAGTTGCATTGTTTAAAGGGTCTAAATTGTTTCAAAAGCTATTTCCTACTTTTTTGTCTAAAAATTAGTTTATAACTGTTTTGCAAATACAAACTATTGTAAACATTTATTATTCTATATATTTATATTCAGAACATCTAACATCAATTAAAATGTAATCAGTAGATTGGTCGTGTAGTCCGTAATATATCTCACAATTTCAGTGCACAATCCTTTATCCACTCTTCCAAACTGCCCAATTTTGATATCCAATGGTCTCAGCGATTTCACCAACCGCATGTCATGTTTACTTTTTGCATTCTGAGATAACTGTCGCAAATATTTTTCAGAATTTTCGAATACTTTTGCCCCCTGAGACGCTAATATTATGCAAATAACAATTGATATTGCTGCGGTATTCGGAATTATTGGGTAAACCATCCATGGCATTCTACCAGCCATACGAATCGTTCCGTATGTACTAATCACGATCAAAGACACCCCGAAAAAAATAAAGGACGGTACAATATAGCTACAAAAGTTTTGGTTGATATATCCATTCCAAATTTTCAATTCCCTGTATAACACTATCCCTTCCAGATCCAACCTGTAGAGCGTTGTCTTTCTTTTGGTCAGACGGCTGACGAAGTCCGTCGTCGAACAAATACTGATAATTCCAAGCAGTAATATCGCATTTATAGCCATTCCCACCTCACTTACCCATCGAAACACAAACACCTCCCGAAATAAAATTAGACACAAATTTGTAATACCAAAAGTAGGACCCGATTTTAAAACCAGATAAAGCGGGTCCAATCCGAGTGGTACGGCAGTTAATATCATATAAGGAACGAGGTAGTAATTCCATCTAAGTATCATTTTCAGGAAAATTGCCATTGTACCATAATCTTGAACTGTTGCCATGGGAACCAAGACTACAAGGAATAAATACCAAATATTACGTTATAATGTTCATTATATTCCCAAATATATTTCTCACCCTTGAGCCTTGCATGAAACCGAGACAGTGGACTCAGTAGTGCAGGAAAGACTTCGGGTTTGAATGAAATTAAGAAATGTGTTCCCAATAGACAGGACGAGATATAGAATACTGTCAAAAGTCCAAATATTTGAACCAAGCTCAGCTCCTTTCTCACTGATTCCCATGCCCAGCAGGAGTAAAGAGCAAAAAAA
>JAAXNX010002796.1:0-12350 GCA_036491905.1 Folsomia manolachei
ATATTTTTAATTTTGATTGGGGGTCCAGGTTGAAGACGAAAGTTTTACAGTTTTATAGATCCTTTGTTTTCTTGCTACAATGCCGCATAATATTATGTTTTGTGAAAGTACAAAAGGCGACTCTACATTTAAGTTAGCATATCAATGTGGATTGGACGTCTCCAAATAAAGCTGAAAGATCCGGATCTGTTTGTGATATCGTTCAAAAAATCCGAGTACATAGATGCAAAATACGACAATTTTGATATATTGCAAAAACTAAATGACAGGTTGAGGACATATACTGTGAAATGCAACATAATGCTTCGCCTCCAAACTCTTGATTTGAACGGTGAATACTTTTCCATTAGTTTCCACCTGCAGAACACTTCAGACGCCTTGGATGCGTTGTATGAAATGTAACCGATTGAAAATAAAATAATTCAATTATTATTGAATCGAATGTTAGGTTTAAACAATGAAGGATCGTGTGCAAAACAAATTTGATTGGTTTTCCCAATTTCAATTCAACTGATATGGATTGATGGGAGAATTTTTTGGATCAAACTCCACAATGACATATCCACAATCTCAAAATTTTAACAATTTGTTTGTCCAGTTCAACACTTGAGTCCTTGTGATGGTTGATAACCATTGTAATTGTCCCCATTAATTACATTTTAAAATTATGCTCATGATTACGAAATACTCATCAATCTTGGATCAGGACATGACAATCGGTTCAGTCAGATAAAGCATGCTGACTTCAATTAATGCAAGTGATTCAATTATTGGCAAAGAACTAATCTTGTCAAATGTGTCAATATAAAAAGAGTTTGCACGCCCTAAAACTGCGCATTTCTTTGCGACCCGGTTCCATTTTGGTATCATCATGAAGCTGTCCCTGTGTCTTGTTGTTTGCGGCTTGGTCGCACTAGCGTTGTCCGAGAAAGTCAAGTATGACAACTACAAGGTTTTCAGGATAACCCCACAGACTGAAGCTGAACGCTCCATCCTTTTGGATTTTGAGGCCAACAATCCTGGAGTCGTTTTCTGGAAACATGTCCGAAATGTCGGACTCCCCGTCGACATCATGGTGCCCCCACATCTTATCCCACTTATGGATGGATTCATTGAAATGGGAATCATCGTCAAAGAGATGGTCAATGATGTCCAGAGGTTTGTGGAGAGTTGACAAAGTATTTGGCTCGAGATTATTGTATAAACTTATATTTCTATTGCATGAACATAGCCTCATCAATGTTGAAGCACTTGCCTCATTGAGCGCTTCTCCAAGACTTTCATGGACTGCGTATTACCCAGTCGATGAGGTACACAACAATTTTTACTTTGATTTAAAGACTATAGTAATCAATATATTCAAAATTTCGATTACCACCGAATATTTCACATTCCTAAAATTTTGCAGATTTACGCTTACATGGAAGAGGTAGCTGCGGCCAACTCCGCAATAGTCACCACTGGATCTTTCGGTATGGTCATTCCCAGATCTACTATGACTGCATGGTTCGAATATTAAGTAATACAAAATAATTTAATCTGGGAATTACAGGAACTTCCTTCGAACGACGTGACATGCGTTATATGTACTTGAACAAAGGAAATACTGATAAGCCAATCATCTGGATTGATGCCAGTAATTATTTTGCATTATAAGTTGTGATTGAGATCTACCATTTTCAGTACCGTTACATTGATAACAATTTTATTATTACAGATATCCACGCCAGGTATAAATCTATAGCGTATTATTCGCATTAGGAATGGCTTTCATACAATATATACATTTTTGTCACCACAATTTCCATTAATGCTTGTTTCATATATTTTAGGGAATGGATAACCAACACCATTGCAACTTGGATCATTAAGGAACTCACCACTGGAGAGTCACAACACTGGTTGGATACCTTCAACTTTTACATTGTCCCCATGATGAACCCTGATGGGTAATTTTGCATAAGCATAAGCATTTCTTTTCGACAAAGCATACAAATGTCATTTTTTTAACGTTTAAACCAGTTATGAGTATTCCCGAAATACCGACCGAATGTGGAGGAAAACTCGCTCTGACTTCGCCGGAGGAGCCTGCAGGGGAGCCGATCCAAACCGTAACTTTCTTTTCGGATGGAACAGTAAGTTAACCACAAAATATCAAATCATAAGCATTCTAGTGCAATTAACAAGCGTGTATGATTGAACACAATTAATTAATTAGCCGGTGGATCATCTAACCAACCTTGTTCTGACACCTTCATGGGAATTTCTGCCTTATCCGAACCAGAGACGATGGCGGCTTCACGATTCCTCGACGGCATCGCCACTGATCCACAAAACCCACTTGTCTTCTACCTCAGTCTTCACAGCTACAGTCAATTGATCCTTATCGCATACGGAACAAATTTGGGCCGTGTCCATGATTATGCTCAACACATGACTGTTGGGTAAGTATTTTTGCATATAGTCAACAGCAATTATATTGGCGTATATTTTATAGTACCGCCACTGCTAATGCCATCCGACAAAAGTTTGGAACCCAATACACCCCCGGAAACATTGTTGACCTTTTGTGTAAGAAAATAGAGTCTGTCTTCAATAATTCCACTGTTTTTGGCAATTTTTTAATATCGTAATGTGTTACATGCAGACGTTGCAAGTGGCTCAAGTGGAGATCACATGAAGGGAACTTATGACACTGATCTCGCGTAAGATAACAGACACAGCTTTTAATGGCTTAGTTATTAGTGGGATTGTAAACTAATCTTTGTACACGTCTCAGTTTCACCTTCGAGATGCGTGATACTGGACGATACGGTTTTGTCCTCCCGTGAGTAACATGACATGACACATTTTCAAAATATTTGTTTAACTAAATTATAACTTTACTAATCCTGACTTTTTTAAATTAGCCCTGAGCAAATTCAACCCAGTTGCGAAGAGTTCATGGACGGGTTCCAGGTTATGCTGACTGCACTTGCTGCCAAGCATGCTCCAAATAAGGCCACCTTTTAAACACCATGTTTTTCTTGCTTACAAATAATTTTTAATTCGAACAAAACAAAACGGTCAAACATAAAAAAATTTGTTACACGTGTTCAAGCATATTTAGAACTAACATCATTGAAAAATATCACAAAGCATAACAGGTGACTGGTAACTTTTTGCAAAAACATTTAAAACAGTACAAACAAGTCTCATCTTACATAAATTAACTATAAAAATTTACTAAACAGCTTCTAAACTATAATGGCAATTAGTAGTTGAATGTGCTTTCCATAAGCCACACTGGTTCTTTGCCAATGTAGTATCCCTTGCATCCTTTTCTAGTAACGGCAATTGTCCTGATCTGTTGATTCATTTGCCGAATGGAATCTTCATCTCCTAGAAAATCTTCGGGACAGACGTGCAAGTATGAGAGCTCCTCCATTTTCCATAACAAGCCGTTCAAAGCTGATTTTGTTATTCCAAAAGGGGCATTGGTGCAAAGCAATTTCCCAATTGGATCACCGCAGGCGAACAGGTACAAGATTTCAAGCTTTGGAAGATATTCTGGGATACGTTCGAGATCCTGAGCCGAAACCAACAGTTGCTCCAAAACAAGAACCTGTGCATAATGAAACTTTATGAACACTCATGCATTGAAAAAAATCTTGAAAAATCTTAATAAATTGACATTACCTTCAGATTTGTACATTTTCGAATTGTTGAAAATCTTGACAAGTGCTGACCCCAACGTCCATCAAACGTAAGCTCCAATCTCTCCAAGTTTGTGAAATTCCCAAGTATCGAAGCATTCAAAGCTCTGCTTTCACTCAAGTTCCAGTATAATGTCAAATTCACCAGGGTTGTTGGAAGTGTAGAAAAAAATTCGTGAGATTTTCTGTACCACAGAGCTCCAATGTTCAGCGTTTTAAGTTTCCTTTGCGATGAGGTGAAATTTGCCCAGAAATTGTTTTGTGGATCAATGCTGTTTCCATAAAATGAGATGTGGAGATATTCTAGGGTTGTGGTTGCAATGTTTTGTGTATTTAAGCCATTTGCCTTTAAAACGCTACTTTCTCCAACAGCCAACTTATTCAGCGTGCTCCCGTATTTTGAGACGAAATCGACTAAGGCTGTGCATTTCCAATCATATCTTGGGTCAAAGTTTTCCTTGCTCAATATCACCATCCACAACTAATTCAATTATGTTTGGGCACCTGCGTAAAGTCCAATTAAAAGAACATTAATACACCTTGTTTTGCAATGACAATCTAATAATTAAATTCAACTCACCATATATTTCTCAAAAAGTCCTTTGTATTTTTTGCTACTGCGATTTGATGGCTACGAACGTCAATCTCGTAGTCGGTTTCTCCGTGAAATGCAGAATTTAGAATAAGCTTTTTATAAATTAGGCAGATAGATTGATTGCTTCAGGTGAAGTCTTTTGAGCATAGTTTCTCCACCGATGATTAAAATCTCCAAATTTTGAAAATTTAATATTTCTTTGATGAATAGGCTGCAATGGACACGACCGAAGAGAACGAATTTTTCTAAAGCGCGTGGATGCCTTGGATAGCACAACGCCTTCTTTGCACCAGATTTTGAAGCGCGTTTGACCAATACTTTTTTCTTTATGACGTTTTTGACAAATTCAGGATTCCCATGTTGTCGGTCATCTGATTTTTCGATTCAAATCACAATTACATTAATATATTTATATAAAATGCGATTAGAAAATTAAAATTACTCTCACCAACCTAAAACAACGCTCCGTGGAATCAAGGTGTCGATCAAGTCAGCCCAGTTCTTACACGACAATCTCGCCGACTTTAAGTCACTTCCATTTAGATTCAGAAATATATTCTTGAGCATCTAAATTAAAATGGGGAAAAATTATTTATGAGCAAAACAAACTTGAAAATAGAATTAGGAAATACAAATTATAGACTTTAAGTGTTGAATTAGTTTTCATGCGTGAACGAAAGCTTATTGTTACTTACTTCTGGTGGCAAGGACTCTATCGTCGTCTCATTGTTCTCAGCTCCAAATCTAGTGTCAAAGTTCATGTTGAATTGCAGTGTCCAATAAAAAACTAAGGGATCTCGTTTCCTTCAAGGTCCTTTACGCCTGGAACAAAAATCAATTGTAAACTATCGTAATTTTTACTGGATTTTATGAGAGCATTACATGCTTAGTTTACCAGATAAGTTCTTCTGACGATGATTGTTTGACGGACGGGCGAGTGATTGCGTTTGGTTGAAAAAAGACGCTTCGGTTGGCTACTTGGCTTGGGTGGATTCCTGGATGGCGTTCTTTCCATACTATTCTGTCACTTATCCATGGCTTGGCAAATACTTGTCTTATTTTGTATTTTGGGAAAGATAATAATTTGAAGACAAACCCACAGCAGCCACTAGCGTGGCGTCGTGACAGGACAATGCGTAAAAACAAAATAGTATTTTGGGAAAGATAATAATTTGAAGACAAACCCACAGCAGCCACTAGCGTGGCGTCGTGACAGGACAATGCATAAAAACAAAATGAAATAAAAAAGAGAGAAAAAAACGAAAAATTAAAGGAATGACCCGACTTGACCTCTTTATTTTATCAGGGTTGGAATGGAAAACTTTATCCTGAATTTTTTGTCGCTCATTATATAAAGAATTTTGTGTACCGAAGCAATTTGATAAATACTTTACAATTTTATTAAAAAACAAATTTTGATATGGCTAAAAAAATTCGTTTTGAAATTGAAAATGCTCACATAACTGCGCTTAGATAGATTTTTTAGATTTTAGAGACTTAAAGTATGCCGATTATATAAACATTAGGATGCAAATCTGATATTTTTTTCAAGCAGAAACATCAATTTCTCTTCAGTTTGAAGGCTCTCTTCCATATTTCACAGAGGCAAACTGTAGAATGAAAACGGTAAAAAATGGCAAGAGGCATTGATATGTGCGTGATAATGGTCCAACCCCAAACGCCATAAAATTGGAGATTGAGCTGGATGAGATTCTCCACGATTTTTGTCCAAAGCATTGATAAGCCACATGGCCAAATTGACGACTAACAAGTAAGTGACAACTTCTCGACCCGGCTTTTTTCGAGCTTGCTCCACAGTTGAGGCCGATCTGTTACTAGCGTCCAAAATAAAAAGGGTCTGAAGAAGAAGTTGTACAACTTTACTAAGAGCTAGAAGAAGGACGAGTTTCTCTCCTTTGAAGTGTCCACTGATTATTGTAAACACGTTAAAGATAAGGCTCCCCGTTTGGGCTACGATAAGTAGAATATTATCCAATTCAAGGTTCCGCTGCTTTTCGTACCGAAGAACGCGGACCTGGTCAAAAATGTTGCAGGGATAAGTTAGTATTTATTATTGCTTCACATTAGATATTTGACATCGCACCTGACACATTCCTAGAATAACGGCAATCGAAGCCGAACTGTAGAGGACAATTTCAGTGATGTTAACTTCCAGGTGGGCAATTTCTCGGTATTCTTCCCGAGAATCCAAAACCAAATTTATGATTATGGACATTATCGTCAAAACTAGGAAAAATATTCCCACAAAAAGTCCCTTGTTTGCACGATTACAATCCACGGAGTAATGATGTGGAGATCTTGAGACCATTGTTGGTGGCTGTTGACGAAATACATGCAAAAATATAGGTGGTAATATTTTCTTAATGGGAACATTTCATACAAATTTAGTTTCAGCATGTTGACGTCGTGCCCGAGCCGTTCGACGCTTGGCCAAATCCTTCCACATTACAAAACATACGGCGGCGCAGATAAGTGAAAACTCAATAGTGCAAGGAAATAGAAAAGGAGAAGAATCCTGCACAATTGACCCCATTATATTGGTTCTCCCACATTCCATCATTGTGTGCGGACCTTGGACGCATTAGTTGCAGTTACAGAGTCATTTAGTTAATAAATTCACAGCCATTTTTAGAACATGCATCCAAAATACCAAAGATTCAAATGACGATAATAGTAATTAAACACCTTTAAGCCCACGAACCGCTCGATGATGATGTTCCTCTGTGGCAGTCAGGTCCACATTACCAACATCATTATCATTGCCACCATCGACGATGGAGTCATCCCGTAGATTTAAATAAGCTTTGTGAGCCTTTTCATACCGAAAGGAAAATGTCTTATTATCGGGGTTATAAAAATTGAGAATTTCGTGTTTCGTCTCTTGAACAAGTACATTTAACCAAATGCACAGATTTGTACCTGTGGCAAAAATGAAATTTTGAAATTGCCAATCAAACAAGTTTATAACAATTAAAGTATTACCTATCATATGCATGAGACCGAATTGGCTTGTCAAACTGACTTTAGATATGGCCATTTTCGAATTCAGAAAAATAAAGTACATTTGCATAAAGGTAAAGACCATTCTAACCGCCGGCGTCAGAGCTATCATGTAATTATGACATTTTTCATCTGGTTTCAGTTCAAAATATTGTCCAAATTCTAAACCAGTGTAAATCATACTACCAACGCCGAATGCTGCGGGTTTGATAATAAAACCTCATTATTGAAAACAACTTATTTACCAATGTGTAAGAAATAAAATTCAAGTAGAGCATACCGACGGCACCAATCCTCTGAAACATAGATACAATAATATAATGCATCATTAAAATCCAGTAAAATTCAGATTCATGTCATTAATTAGTATTTGAACTGGGAAAATGCGTGCCAGGCGTAGCTAAAATAAATTTAAACTTGCCAAATAAAAGCTACCAAAATGAGTTCCTTTTTCTCGAATGTTGTCTTTTTCGGCACTGAGATTTCTGGCCCGAATTTTGTTTCCGTCCCCCGATGTGGAGGAATCAGATGGGGTCGGCGAAGGAAGAGAAGATTCCGTAGAAGAAGAGGAATATTCTGAAGGAGGTTTTGGCCCCAAGGTCGAAATTTGGAGGTCTTCCTGACCTGGTATTACAATCCGTGGTGGTGATCTTGACTTGTTTGACCTAACCCGGCTTCTGCGGAAAGCACCTGTTTGATAAAAACATTCAATTTCATGCACAGATTATCTATGGGTGGCCGATATATAAAACGAATAAAACGAAGTGTAAAACAATTAAGTAGTTTCACCTTGTGCAAAATTTCGTGCATGTCTGTGTGCTTTTTTTGTTACCACATTCCCCAAAATTCCAGTCATGAAAAGAATGCTCATAAAGTAGAGATACAGATAGAAACACCTGTCAATATAAGCACACAATCTCAAATTCCCACTTTTCATACATTTTTGTTACGAATGAAAGAATTCTTCAAAGACGATTAGTTACATCCTAAGTTGAACTTACATCATAAAAGGCGACGGGAATGTAGCTAGAAATCACTTCTGCTAAAGAAAATCCAGTGCCGCAAACCACCAATAATTTTGCATACAACGCCGACAAGACAAGGCCGAGGTGGTCACTAGGAAGGGTTAAAAATTGGAATATAATCCACCCAAATGCTATTGAATCCACTGACTTACTTTCCATGCCGTTGCCAAACTTGAGAATCCATTTCCTCGACATTTTTCATAGGAATGATGCAAATATCCTTGGAATGACCTTTGACAATCTGAAGAGAACTTATCCCCGAAGAACGATTTGCCTCCTCGACTAAAAATGTATCCGTTTCAACGACAGCAAGTTCCAATTCTTGATGTTCAACTAGATCTTGTAGCGTCGGAGCGGAATAGTTTTTCGGAATTGGATTTGCATTTACAGATAAATAATCTGGATCAGGAATTTTGTTGACTTTCTTACTCCTACAAATAAGTAAGTGTTATACGTTCTTTTCCCACAACAGCTTTATTTTGTGTGTATTACCTTGAAAAATACTGAGTACCACCCGACCCCGTGCGAAATCTTGTGATAAGCTCCATCGAACCTTTTCTTCCCATTTCAAGGGCATTTTGGGTGACTTTGTATCCACTCCACCCACTCATTTCGATTGAATTAGCTTGTGTCAAAGAAATGAATAGTACGAACTTCGTCTTTTTTATTCTAGTCTTTGTCGATCTGGAGAACTTCTTGTGTCGTAGAAGTACCTAGTACTTCTTTACCTGAGATTTTAAAATGCACAACATGAAATTGGTTGCATGTGCCGAGAACTGCTCTGGTTCGGTTGAAAACACCTTCAACTTCGTTTTTTCATGCACAAATTACTAAATTACTATCAATGCTGCAACTGCCCCTGCATGAATAGTAGGGTTTGTTAGTTTGGCCCCCATATTATTTCATAAGATCTTGTAAACTATTAGCTATATAATTGATACTTTGTACCCTGTACTTGCAAGTAGCAACACTAATGACACTCATTAATATTTATGGAGAGCTTAAAAGAAACCAATAATTGTATAGGTCTGAATTTTTAGACGGTGGGTTTATTCCATTAAAAAATCCATTTTTACCGTGAATAATCACCCCTTCTATATTTTGGCACATCATTCATGGCCCGTATTTGACTGGAAGGATTTTGCATGAAAACGACACACATTTCATACAAAATCTGGGAAATCATGTTATTCAATAAAATTTCAAAACGAATCAAGATGGATTTGAGATTTACAAGAGACAACAATAATTTTGTATACAGCAACTCATTATAAAAGCAAAGGAAGTGTTATGATTGCTTAAAATAATTTTATTTGATAGTTAATGAATTCTATCTTTTTCCTTCAACAGGTTGATTCAGATATACTTTAATCGCAAAAATCATGCATGGAGGCCAGTACACATTTTAGATATATTATGAAAAATCGGCCCACCAAAAAGGAAGATTAATGACATTCCAAAGAATCAAAAAGCAATTCATTGTCTATTCCTACTAAGTTCTTTCATTTCATACCCAAAATTTAAGACTACCAATCTCAATTAAAACAAAGTTTTACTTTGTTAAAATTTCCACATAGGTAAAACAACTACAAACAGAAACAAAGAATGATCAGATTTATGATTTACTTGCGAAAACAAAGTACCAAGTTAGGAAACTTATTGAAAAACCTGAGTGAAGCACAAAGACTGTGCGACTGTCGGTTCCTCGTTTACTATATTGCAATAAAGGTCTCTACTCCTAGTTTGTCGGAGCACAATAAGACTCGCAATTAAATNTGTGCGACTGTCGGTTCCTCGTTTACTATATTGCAATAAAGGTCTCTACTCCTAGTTTGTCGGAGCACAATAAGACTCGCAATTAAATTTTAGCGAGAAGAGCTCCCTCTACTCCAGCAGGGTCGTTGCAATCATCACGTCAAATATTTATCATTTCTAATTTTTGTACATTTCAAAATTTTGCAAAAACCACAAATTCCACTATCCAAGTTATCCGTTGCTCCGAAATTATAAATCCTTGCAATTAGTTAAGAATTTGGTGTTTTATCAAAAAATAACGCAACGAATTGATCTCCCCAATTTGAGAAGGAAGGCTTCAATGTTGACCATCAACTCTGAAATCGAGGAATTGTTGAATAAAACTAAATTCTTCGGAATTTGCACAAATTAATAAACATTCTCTACTCCTAGTTAAATAACGCTTAAACTGGATCAATAAATGATTCCGGGAGGTGAGATCTGTCCCAAATAATCTCCAATATGACGGCGTTTCCGTGCTCCGTTGGAAGATAATCCAAAAAAAACAGAAGTGATTCTCATTTAAAGCTTATTATTATTTAGATAAAATTAAAACTTAACAAAAAAACTAAAGGTGACGATGGTTGAAATATCGAAGGAAGATGTTTTGGATTGGTACAAAGGTCTGACTGCCTCCCATCGGGTGGAGATCGTTTGCGCCTTGTTGGATCACAGTTTGCCATTTGAACTAAGATTTTTGGGCTCAGTTATTGAAAATTTTGGAAGAAAAGATTTCCATATCCTTCGAGATGCGGAGAATAAGGCAAATTCACTTCAAACTTCGACAGACCCGGCGCAGTCGTCTCCGGATGTGGCAGCCATTATTAAGATGCTTTCCGAAGGTCCTGCGCCCGATGATGTTGCAATGAATCCACAAATGGCGTCTAATCCTGGGCAGCATCACCCGGGAGGTCAGGCACAAAGCCATTCCACGGCTGGTGAGAATAATATAAATATTTTTGGCATCATTTCTCCGGGGATTGATTTGAAGTGAAATAGTAAATTTTTTTGGTATTTCTTTTAGGAGCTGCGGTGAGTGGTGGTCGGCCAAGCCCCCCAATCTTGATCCGTCCCCATCATCATGAGCAACCAAGGAGGGCGATTGATAACCCGAGAGGCCACTCTGTTCCGGTTGAAGTCGCAGTAGGAGCTAATATTGTTGTTGAAAATGGGCTGCCATCCAACAGCAAATCATCATCCCCAAGATCTTTGAATTCTCAAGAAGGAAAGGATCCTGGACAAAAAAGGCTTTCAAATCATGCAGATATTGTTAATAGCGAAAAAGACAATGGTCCTGGCAGCAGTAGTGGTAGTAGTAGTGGTAGTCGGAAAGACTTGTTGTGGCTGCAGGATGGAGTTAAGCGGAGAAAGTTGATATTATATCTTTGTCTCCTGTCCGCAACGAACCATGATAGTGCCAATTTATATTATTTGCTATTATCTGACGTGGAAGATCTCTTGGAAAATGTGGATTGGCTACAAGAAGTTGAAGAAACGGCTCAAGATGAAATATTGTTACTTTATACGATTGGAAGTCACCATCCCGCATTCAACTTTGAGCAGCGGACCTTCTTGGCCACAGTTGTCAATCGTTTCAGGGACTGCTATGTTACTTCGTTTCCTACTTCAACAATACCTCAGCATCATCTAGTTAATCAGTTTGTGGCAAACACTAATAACCACTTTATAAATAGTGACGCATTATTTTATTATAATGGTACACATCCGGTTGGAGGAAATCCTACTCCTTACACTACTGCCTATACAAGAAAGGGTCCACCTCCTCCTTCGATACATTCCCAACAACAACAGCAGCAGCAGCAGCAACCTCAATCCCAACCACCTCAAGGATGGTTACAACCGCAACCAGTAATGCCGTTAATGCCAATCATGTCTGGGGGAACAATAATGTCCGGACCACCCGGAGGAGGGATAATGTCTGGAGGGGCAATAATGTTTGGAGGAAGAGGCTTCCCACAAATGGTTTCTCATAGGTGGCTTCCTACAGGAGGTGTGAATTAACATTATTAAACCCTACCCCTACAGCTACAAGTACCAGACTAAATATTGATTAATTCATGTATTGATGTATTTTATAAAATCAGGTGGCGACTTTCCTTCCCTGACGGCGGTGCAAAATGCCCTAGTGCCAGGACTAGATGACCCTGTTGACGTTAGTTGTCGCCCCAGAAAGATATCTTGCTACAACTGTGGCTCCAA
>JAAXNX010002797.1:0-12348 GCA_036491905.1 Folsomia manolachei
ACTTTTCTTTGAATAGTTTAGAAATGTCAGTATACTGCCTGTAACCTAGTACAATTAATTAAAATAACTAACCGCATTTGACGACCACATGTTCCCATTTTTGTTTCCTTTCGTAGAAGTTTTTAAAGGAAAACAAACAGAAAGGAAATAAAACATACCAAATATTGCAGAATTGCCATTAGTGCATTCATTCATTCCGAGGAGAGATTTTATTGAACATGGCTTTCAACATAATATTCATTTACTGCGGAATAACTTTCATTACTGTAAGCTATTTTCTGTTAGTTTTCAAATTCCTGAAATTTTTACATAAAATTGAGTAATTGCTATTATTGTTTTAGATTGCTAACTTTGTACTTATTGCGGCTTCGGTGTTGGATATTGTGTTTGATGGGTCCTTACAGAAATCTGGAACAGGTAAGCGTAACACTCAGATTAGGGTGAATACAGATATATCCCGTTTCTTTAATTTCCAATTAAAATGATTAAAAATGTAAGTCATGTACTTGAGCCACTAGTAAGCAAAATTGTATTCCCTTGTCAGTTGATGTCAACGTGGTGAGGATACAGATAGCAAAAGTTGTCCTACAAATTTTACGGATAGTTGGAAACATTGTATTTCTCGTCGCCTTCCACGGGTCAAGAAACCGAGTAACACGATATGAAAGGAAAGACTCAACCACTTCGTTATTCATTAATTGGTTTCAAAAGACGACTCTGATTTATACTATACCCGTGGGTCTGGCTATCTATGTACTCCGCAATATCCTGTGTTGGCTCAACATATTCCGTGGCATGGGGCTCCTTGCAGCTTCCACTCTGTCCGGTTGGAAGCGGTTTGAAATGCATCCAGTTAGTATATTTCTTCAAATTTGGTCGGACGGAGGAGTTGATTTTATTATAGCTTATGCCGTTCTCAAATACTGTTACGGACGAAGAATATTTCAAAGAAGGAACACAGTATTTGGACTGGATATCAGAAACCTGTTATATCTTCATGCCGTATTCATGGTTTTAGTAATGCAAACTGTGAATGCTTGATTAGTTTTATGGAGTCTTTTTAAAAGTGTTTCTTTAATTGCAGCATTGTGCTGCCACAATCAGAAGCCGATTTACAGTTTTCTTTCTGGATGCCGACTTACGTGATGAGATTGCCGCCAAAGGTTAAAACTAGATAAAAATAGGAGTACATGAGAATTACTTTAACGTTTCTAATATTTTAAGGTCCCTCCTTCTTCATAACATCCGCCTCAGCCCCCATTGTAATTGCCGGCTGGACTGTGTATTATTTTTATGATATAGTATATCAAATGAAAAAGGTACTTTTAATTTTAATTTATCGGGGAAATAAATGAAAAATGCAATTTATTTTTAAATTTCCAGAATTGTCCAGATTTCCACAAACGTCTCCGCCGTAACTACCAAATTACAACGTTGGTCTATCCTCTCTACCAACCTGCCTATTTCATGGTGAGGATTCGGCAAAAGGATGTATTTGGCTCCAAAAATGATCCCGGGATTGAAATTTATTTGGTTAACAGTATCATACTGTGCTACGCTGTGGGAATGCATATTTGTGTCTACATGTATTACGAGTATTTAAAAAATGTTCAGATGTATGCCACAGAAGGGAGTAGTTATACAAATATTATTGCAAGGCAGAATCATTTCAGCATCAATATGATTGCAAGAAAAAGTATTAAAGGTCTGGTTACAGCTACAATGAAAGGGATTAGTTTTACATTTCTTTATCACTGCCAACAGTTGAGAACGGGAATACGATTGGAAGCGGATTTTCCTCTGTAGTATTCACTGGAGTTTGGACTCGCTCTTTCTTTTGGAAAAAAGCCAAGTCAGTACCCGTTGCAGTTAAAGTTCTTTCCGCAAACAATCTTGATTCCGACGGAGTGGCGACTGTTTTGGTGGAAGAGTTCAAAAACTTGTCTCGACTTATGGAACTAGGCAAAGGGAATCACCCTCACTTGGTGACCTTTTACGGTGGCTGTTTTCAAGAGTCTGGGGCACTCATATCGCCCTTGGGAAGGGTAAACATTGTACTAGAACTCTGTGAGAATGGGAGTCTGGAGGATTACTTACCAAAACTTAAGGATCGTGGGAGTATGCTGTCGCAACAAGGCCTAGTCCAACTGAATTCATGGGCCTTCCAAGTCGCGAAGGGAATGAAATTTTTGTCCAGTCACAATGTAAGATTGGAAAGTAGTCGTAATTCTTTTTATCTTATTTTTATTTTTAACTAGATCATCCACGGAGACCTGGCAGCCAGAAATGTTTTATTGGATGAACGACTCATTGCGAAAATATCTGATTTTGGAATGTCACGGAAATTGTATCACTACCAAGTTTATGTTTCCACAAATCACAAGGTGAATGGAAGAGATTACTTTATTTTCTCAGGTTATCAAACAATGATTTTTTGTGAAGGCTTTTCCATACAAATACATGGCCCCCGAGAGTTTAGATCAGTTAGAATTTTCTCCCGCATCGGATGTTTGGTCGTATGGAGTTCTCCTTTGGGAAATGTACACCCTCGGTGAGTCTCCATGGGGGGAGAGACCTTGGACTTCTAACTTTGGAGAGTGTCTCAGAGCTGGGGAACGTCTTCAAAAACCTCTTTTTGCACCACAATTTTTGTGAGTGGCGAATTGATACACTTTGATTATTACTTTGGTCTCATAAAGTTTTTGTTTAACAGTTACAAGCTTATGTGTCAATGCTGGATGATTGAAAAGGAGGAAAGACTCACGTTTTCGCAGGTCATGGAGAAATTAGAAGAACAGGCAAAAGGGAATGTCGGATCTCGTAGAGGCAAATCCATGCGCCAAGTAGTGAAAGACCAGGAATTAAGCCGTTGTGAGCTCGGTGAACTGGGCTCATCTGATGCGTATATAATTCCGTAAAGTCTGACCATAGTATTCCGAGTTTGAATACATATGCTTTACAAATGATAACTAAAATTTATCTTTAAAGGCATACACATACTATAAAATGTGGAATTCTTTACGAAACTGTTTTCAGAATCGAGTTACGACATTAAACACTTTGTGCTTGGTAGTAATCTGGTATTTTATAACCGGTGTATTTACCTATACATCATTCAATAACGAACTTTAATTAATTATTTCATTTTTATTTCGCCTATTGTGACTACTGTGACTTCTTAATTCAGACAACAAACCTCACATTTGTGCCGCAGTCACTTGAATGAATATTGAATTAAATTGTTGGAAGCTTTATGTCTTTATTAAAAACTTATCCAAAGATGACAAAGCCAAAAAACCGAAGATCGGACTACACTGTTTATTTGATAAACTCATTCTCTTCAAACTTATACAGGTCAGAGGCCAACATGGTGCAGTTGTACAGCACCCCGTGCTCTTTTCCTGCCCTTCTTAATATCTGAGAGTCTATCGGCTCTTCTCTTTCACCTCCATATTTCTTAGAGAGGGCTGAAGCGTCTGCCATTGTCCTCATGTATCGTTGCCATTCCATTCTATTCTTCCCAAAGATTTCCAGTAACTTTGAAATCTTTGGGTTAAATACCTTCAGATAGTTCCAAATAGGAATTAGAAACTCTGGGGCGTTAATTGTCACG
Source organism: Folsomia manolachei (assembly GCA_036491905.1). Lineage (NCBI taxonomy): Eukaryota > Metazoa > Arthropoda > Collembola > Entomobryomorpha > Isotomidae > Folsomia > Folsomia manolachei. Next base: position 3,614 of record JAAXNX010002797.1, read on the forward strand.
GCTTTATTTACATATCCAGGGTAACGGATTTGGAAATTGCCGATAATTTGAGCATACAACGGAATACCTGTGTAAAAATAATTCAGAGTTGTGTAAGTTACAAAACAGTTAATGAACAAAATGTCATTGTCTGCCACCTTACATAGGGCACAACCATGTGCTTGGATGTTAATATTTAGGGCGTCAAATACAATATTGATATGCGTCACATTTACTCCTTGCGCCTGAAGTTTGTTCATGGTGTCGATCGTTTCTTCAGTTAAGTAGTAAACGTAGCGCAAAACACGTTGTGATTTTCCGGCAATCACCATCAGCCGGAAATCCCAATCTCCGAGGGGAAGAATTAGAACTAGTATGGAACAGTTTGTTTTAAATATTCAGTACTTCTCTTGGAGAAGTTGTGGATGCGATTATTTTTATGGCTTGCTTACTGGGATGCCCTTCTTTATCACAGCCCTCCATGAAACCTCGAAGGTCTGCATCAAGATCGGAAAAATCTTCCAATAAAATGTTGTCAATGTTGTTGTCCTTCCTCCACTTTAAATTCTGGAAAAAGTAGCACATTTATTGGGGTCAGAATAAAATGAAATAGTAAAGACTTTGTAACATTATTCCTTCAAATCACGTACGTTAACAAGCATCCTCCCTGCGGCGTCGACGTTAAAGTCTGTCACTGGAAATTAAAAACGATACTAGGTCAATATTTATTTTTAATCAAATAAAACTTAAATAAAAATGTCTTGAAACGAGTCGGAATCTTGTTGTCAACGCACCTGAAAGATACCTCAGAAGAAATTGGTCCTGTTTTGTGTAATCCTTGACAAGCCTTTTTCCAATCTTTGACCGAAGCTGGGATAAAAAAACACTAAATGTAAGTTTCAGTACACTAAACAATGTTTTACCTCGTCTAGTTTGAGTTTTTGCTCTCCATTCAAAGTGATAAATTCGTTGAGAGTGATTCCAGAACAAAACAATATTTGAGTGAGAAATACCGTGGAGCAGAATACCATGCAGGAATTCATGGTTTTGAATGATTTTAGAAAATTTGGTAAGTATCGAAAGAAAGAAATTTTGGCTGTGGAACTTTGTGGAACTTTGTATGCCTTAAGAGAAACTGTCTGACTACAAAATCACGGTTGACTATAAATCACGGTTGACTATTCTATTCTGGGAGTTGTTTGTGGAAAACATGGAAAAGAAAACTGGTTTTGTTTCAACTTGGTTCACCTTGTATGTGTAATTTTTATTTTGAGTTCATAAAATTGGCAATAAAATCTTGCAAGTAAATATATAACAGACTTGCAAACCGGTTTATTACTCACGAAAGGCAAGCTTATTAGAGTGGAAAAGAATTGCCACTGTAAAGTATCCAATCCATGTAAAAATAGAGTTTGTTCATCGAAAATCCATCGATTAGACTTTATGCATACCAATTTTTACAGTGGTATTATGAATCCATACAATAAATTCTACTTTCTGTTTTTAGCAACCTTCTTTGTTCCTGCCAGCGTCCAACATAGACACGTTCACTTTACAACACATTACTGAATTTACATAGTAAAACCACATCACAGCATACTACGGATTTGATTACATACCAATTAATAAATGGACTAGTTTCACGAAGCAACAGTATTCAAACACTGATGAAAAATTTTACTACGCAACGACCCATTTTGTTGGACTGAAACAATTATTTTTATTATAATATTCTGTAAACAAAGAGCAATGAGTCTCCCAAGATACACAAATTTATTGCAAATCTCCACATTATTTCCTATTCAATTCCTGATGGTTCCTTGCATCTCGTATTCTATCCACAACATTCAATAAAATAAATTATTTTCATGCCTCAAACTCCCAATAACCAGCCCAACTCCAATCCCAAATGCATTCTTGTTCTTTCCACCTCTGGATTGCCTTCGTTGTGGACACGGGTCGTGATATATTCCCTGCATCCAACACAACTCTTCCGTTTATTTCCCCATAGTTTTTTGGCTACATCTGCCCCCTTAATAAACTGCAGNCTCTGGATTGCCTTCGTTGTGGACACGGGTCGTGATATATTCCCTGCATCCAACACAACTCTTCCGTTTATTTCCCCATAGTTTTTTGGCTACATCTGCCCCCTTAATAAACTGCAGCAAAGCAGGAAAGACTAATACTGCAATAATGCTAAACTTTGACCTATGACCTTAATGTATCAAAAAAACGGTCACATTCAACTGCGCCATCAATTTCCGACTGTAGAAGCCGCCACGGTCATTTTGATACCCCATTTGCATTGTAATGATCATATGACCTTAATTTGCACTTAACCACGCCCCCTGACGTCATAAAAGGTCACAGGGAGGTGAAACCTAATGGTTGTACGCAGAACCCCATGAGGTGCGATAATATCTAAAAATAAAAAAATGAGGTTAAAAAACGCCAAGGTTACGCCCCCCATGACCTGAAGGGGTGTGCCGACGGCGCCCAAAAGTTGGGATGATGTGACCACTAAAATTAGATAATTTTTGCAAAAAACCGCATGTCGAAATTCGCAGCCGTTCTCGAGCCTTAGTGCCGACAGACGGACGGACGGACGGACGGACTAACTAACTGATCCCATGTAATCCTTGCAGTATTAAATAAGTACTAGACCCAATCCTGCTTCAAAATGAAAGTTCATATGACAAATGCAACCAGAGGCCGGACAAATCAGCTCTAAATCTAAAGACGACCCAAAAACCCCACTACACGGACATTAATTCCTTTCTCACACCAAAGGGACCTTCAATAGCCCCTCCTTGACCCATGACCCAAAAAGTGTGGCCATGGAGATGAAAGGGATGTACGCTATCTCCATAATCATTAAATATTATCTCGACAACGTAGTCATGACCAAATCCGGATATTAACTGAGGTTGCATCTCGGTCGGAAAGGGCTCACCATGAAGTATTTTAACAAATCCGGGTTTGTCCAAGGATGAAGTGCCGTATGACACGTGGTTAAACCCGGGTTTGTAACTATTTTGCTGGATCATCATTATGAGGGACGTGGGGAGGATGGATTGATTAACGTATCCAGGTGCAACTTCACCCGAGACTGGGGTACAGTCCATAAGGTGAGTGGATCGAGGGTAGCCTTGGTGATTGGAAATGGTGGAACGCTGGTGCTCAGTACGTTGTGGACGGGATTGTTTGGATAAAATTGAAAACCGTTTACTACAGTTTCTGGTGTGGGAAGTTGGAGGGGCTCGTATTAACATGACATGTTTGCACATTTCATGCAGTTGCCTTGGAAACGGGTGTAATTCAGACCGATTTTTCGTTCTTATCACAATTACATCCATTCAGTTGATTGGCCCGCAGGATAACCTTCTATGCTTTCTGGACATGTTGAACATGAGGAATTATTAAAAAATGTGTGACTAGCATAAATAGTGGCCATAAAACTAGAATCGACTCGTAAATTTTGAGAATTCGCCCGTGAACAAACACAAAATTGGATAACTATTCATCCAGACATGGGAATTCGGGAAACTTTTTTATTTATTGTAGAACGTAGAATCCAGACACAGATTCTTTTTTCGAAATTTGAAATAAAATTACTAAAGAAGGAAATTTTGTGATGAATTGCAATAACTGTTACCAAGCACTCTGGCTCGGGCTATATCAAGTCTGCACTGGAGGTTTTTAGACTTCGTCACTGATGATGGAATCGCTTGAAGTTTAAGTGCACAAAGTTGCAACATTCTACTTCAGCTGTTTCTGCCTTACGCAAATTATTCATTGATTTCCTCTTCTACTTTAAAATCTAATGTACAAGTTACTATTTGAGAAAAAATACAACGATAAACTATAGTCGTTAGTTCGTAATTGCAAAACTATGTTTTTTACCCAGCATGAAATCAGCAGGACTTCCCTTACATCGCATGTTCTTCAAAACCTAAAATCCTCAATGCATTACATCATTAAATAAAACCAGTTCTGAATGAGGTTCAAAATAAAAGTCACATTCTCTTCGGAACGAGCCGGACCCTATTTTTTTCATTCTGTGTAAAAATAGTGTCAATGATTGAAATACAAAGATGCAAAATCTTACTGGAATAGCAGAACTTGGTTACAACACAACTTTTAAAACCGTCCGAATTTGATTACAATCCCCGTGTAAAAAGATGAAGCAGCAAAATTGATATTTCTTGGTTATCACTGATAAATAAATAAATGAAAATGCAGGATCAGCAGCATCCATGAGAGTGAGAGGCATAATTCGATACTGCGTGTATAAAGAGTTTATTTTCCTCTATGTATGGTAGAAACAAGTTTACCATCTCCCTTGACCATCTGTACTACTGACTTAAACAAGCATAAAAAAAACAAGTCTTGCATAGAATGAGTCTCTTTAGCTATGTAAATCCACCTATAGTAGAATAACTTCCTTAATTAAGCCAACGGTAAACTGGCCCTAAATGCCATGCATATGTGGATAAAATTTCAGTCTTGCGATTTAGTTTAGTGCAACATGATAACTTTTAATCCACTTCGTATTTTAAAACTTAAATAATTTCATTGCAAAATGTTATTAAAATACTTTTTGGCACTGGCTGCTCTTGTGGTTCAACTATTTTTGAAGGGTGTCCATGCAAATGTACCATCACACGAAAAGGGTGACACGGAACTCTTGGAAACTGCCGATTTATGGTTGCATCCCCAAGCTCTTGTGGGTTTCTTAGATAATAAGGGTTTCCATTTTCAACAAGGTTGGCACCTCGACAAGAATTATGTTTCGCAGCCAAATAACGTCCAGCAAGGTTGGCATGGAGATAGTCTCGCCTTGAAACATGTTCTGCAGCCAAATATAAATGGGTGGAGTTGGGGTTGGAATGGGTGGAAAGTAAGAAAATTAATTTCAAATGTTCCCAATAATTGGTTTACACATTATTTTTAATATTTAAGAAACCAAAGAGCAAGAAAGGAAAAAAGAAAAAGTCAAAAAAGGTAATAATTTTATAAACAAGCTTTGTTTATTGGAAGATATACATAAATTTAAATAAAATAGAAGAAGAAAGACAAGAAACATAAAAAGAAAGGTTGGGGAGAATATGACGACCCACCAAAAAAGAAGAATCCACTACATCAACATTTCGGCTTAGATGCGAAAGAGTAAATGACATCTAAAATTGAGACATAACTCGTTGTCTTTTGGAAGAAAATGATTTATTTACTTGAACATTATCAGTTGAACTGCATCATTTGATTTGACCATAATTTGTGAATAAATTATATATTTAATTACATCAAATTACATATCCACGGACTTCAAAAGACAGGAAATTCAACCTCCGGAGTTTGTTAAAAAAAATACAGCAATATTGCATAAGCACATCTGCAATCGAGGAGTTTTCATGCACACCATCATTTCTTTGATTGTTTTATTTTCACCGTCGATGCACCATGTCCATTCCTCTGGCACCAACTAACTTTCCATAAAGAAATAGTGACTAGTATCCAGCCCACCCAATACTAAAAAATAAACATTAACCCTTTTCAAGAAGCGAAGTGCGAGTAATGTTGAAGCGCGTTGGATGAGAAAGCAATAAACGCAGATTAAAAACACTGTTTCACATTTTATATTTAAATGGCTGGCTGGTATAGCAACTCAGATTTGGAAGAAAGGAAGGTAAACGTTTAGTTAATTAATTGAGTTAAACTTTCATGAACCGTGTACAATGACTCGATATGATTTCTGAGTTTTGCAATTTCAAATTCTTAGAAATCTAATTTTAAATGGCAGCAACAGAATTACCTTTCAGACTAGTTTTAATTACGTCTAGTCTATGACGGTCAAGCAATGGCATCTTGAATCGTCGTCAATAATTAGGAACAAAGCAGTACGTCGAACAATGCATGAAAAGTGACGAATTAACTCACCCGTGTTAATTTTAGAAAAAATTGTATTTGTGCACTTTGGATATCCGACTGACCACCGCGTAAAAATTTCACTAGCGTAGTATCTCGTCTGCCGCAGAACTAGCAGTATGCGGATCTAGCAGTTTGCTGTGCTACCTTATGAAAACGTTGAAGTTTCCGCCCGCATTAAAGAGCGTGTGAGAAAGATATAAGAGTATTTAAGGATTATTAATAACCGCCGTACAAAGGGCTTTTGGGAACGAGTTAAATAAGTAAATTATTTTGCATCACACCACAAATTGTGTAGCTTGAAACCCATTTGAATAAAATGGTGTTTAGATTGTAAAATAAAGTCTGAAACGAATACTTTAAACCATTTTATTGTATCACAAGTCTGTTTTATGAAACATCGCAAACTTTAGTCAAATCAAATGCTAATTTTTTAACAAGTAATTTCTCGTTTTTTAAATGAACTACTTATTGCAACCCCAATAACTTCGAGGTGTGTCACAAGCTTCGAAATAAAGATTGGAATAAGAGAGTTGTACGTTACAAAACATTGGGTAATCTTCAGTCTTTCACATTTTTATTTCAAGGAAACAAGACTTTCAAAAACTATAAGCCCAAATCTTAGACAATATAAAATGCCCTATTTTTACACCTTTTCCATCGAACTCAACCTGAACATTCCATGTTCATCAGCCAAGCTTTGAATTAATCCTGCCACACGTGAACGTAGATACAAGATTACAATCACTACGATTGTCACAAGCCCATAAATGATAAACCAGAAATAGTCCCATGCATTAGACACTGTTGTCTCTGGATACAAATAAGAGCCAAGGAGTCCAGTCAAGTCAAGTCGAGCCCTTGACATCTCAGCTTCATCATGTTTTCCATTAAGTAGTATCCAGGGAACGCCATCATGCTCTGGGGAAAGGTTAGATGTCTTAATTCCGTTCAAATAGTGAAGTTGATTTCCTTCATCTCCTTCCGAACAGAGATTCAGGGTAGTGTAGTTGATTCCAAGACTCCATTTTGGGCACAGGTTTGTCCCAAACTTGTGAAATATTTAGATGACACTGTGCAACAGATAAAATGCGTGGATTGGACGTAAGACAAGGAATGAATGGCACAGGAGTGGAGTCGATTTCCAGCACTGGTAAAAAATAAACTCATCAAAGTAATCTAAGAAACAATGAGAATTTTAAACTAAGAAGTATTTCAGTGTTTTATTACCATTCTGCCGGGCCATGATGACATGCTATGGATATTTCACCAGTTTCAGATTTGTTTGTCTGTGCATTAAAGAGAGCCAAACTTTAATACATTTCATTTTCCAAGGACATAAATAATTGCTCACCTTTGCATTACCATAGGGGACAAACTCAATTTTGAAATAGTTTCCCAACTGTAGCCAAGTTAGACAAAGTTGCTCCCTGATAAATTGGAGAGAGTGTGGACAAAGGGACTCATAGTACACGTTTACTGTAGTAAGATCTGGGCTGGTCTGCTGGAATACAAGTTAAGAGTTAAAATGCCAATAAATTATGTAGTAATTTGTGATATTTACCTGTGTACTAGATTCAATTATAGTAGAACATAAACCACCAAGAAGGAGGTAAACATGTAACAATTGTCTCATTATAATTATTTTCGCTGTCTCGGTTTGTCGTTGCCATGCAACTATTTCACTTACATTTAGCATGCAGCCATTCATAGGATGAAACAGCTGCCCTAACAACTACATAAGATGAGAATGTTTTCTATACACATAAATATAATCAACTCATGCAATGTAATGATGCATGGACTATTGAAATAACCCTGCGCAGTTCTTAGGCTAGAAGCATCCAACAGGTAACCAGTGTGTTGCCTTGCATGGTTAACAAATCTTAACCCGTTTATAAATGGGCAGGTCGGGAAGGGTGCAAAAAATCTAGCATAGCGACTCCGTCTTTACCAAGAAACTCTTTTTTTACCAAGAGCCTGTTTTTACCAAGAAATCGTCGTAACCAAGAGCAATGCATGTCTTCTTAGCAACATCTCTACACCTGGATTGTTATGCGTTGTGGTGTTAGGTATTGTGCTGTGTTAAGTAGATAAGCTTTGATTGCGCAATGTCTAATAAGTGAATGAAAAATTCAACTGAGCTGATTATGAATTTATGTGATCTACTCCTGAACAAGATTACTTAACTCTTGGTTTCCTTGGGTATTCTCGTTTCTCCTACCAGGTTGTCCAGGTTTATTCCTTAGTCCTGCTCAAATATTTCTTTTTCGAGATATTCAAATCATTATTAGTTTGTCTAAGTCGATTGAGATTTTTTTTATCAGATTTAAACAACAATTTGAATACAAGTAGCAAATCGATGGGCTCGACCACGTCAGTAATGAAGCATTGAAAGACTACCCAAATTTAATTAAGAAATATTAGTATACTTCTAAGATAAGAAAACCTTAACAGATGGATGCAGACACATACTACCACTCGACCAAAGGTCACTGGCTGCCTTTTTGGTGCCCGGTATGCAGCCCCAAGGGGTTATATATGAATTCAAAATTTGGGAAAGAGATATGCCAATTAGGAAAATTTAAATAAATATTAGCATAATTGTGAGTAAGCTACCGGAGCCAGGTTGGATGAACTTGGGTAGCTCAAGGCCAACTCAAGTCTGCTCTAAAATGTGTCGGGGAGGAAAAATTTCCAAAAAAAACTTCAAATTTCATAAAATAGGGGGACTTTGAAAGAAAAAAGGAACCAACCTGGTTGAGAGAGCTTCCTGCCTGAACTTGGAGGGTGGTTGAGAGTGGTATAAATCTGGAGGGTCCTGAAAAATG
>JAAXNX010002798.1:0-12343 GCA_036491905.1 Folsomia manolachei
TGGTTGTCTTGTCAGTCATATCATGTTCTGAATGACGTTATCATTTTCATAAAGTATAATGGGAGAGTTCCAGCTCATTGAGTATTTCAAATTCCATTTCTTTCTCACATTTCTTACCGTAGGTAAAAGATTGGTGAGTGGTAATTGAAGCAGATAATTGCACATTACCCATATAAAGATGTAGACATCGGAGTAGACATCACGAATAAAAAAGGAGAGCACAAGAGATGGCAAGATAACACGCCGTTTTTGGCATAATCGCTCTCCTCACTCAACCAAGGTTCAATGAAGTTGCTTGAGTTCACCCACTTTCTCCGGTTTTTTACTTTCTCCAACCATTTTCAAGCATTTTACCTGTGAGCCCTTCTTATTATGTATGTCGAGCCATTCTCCAAAAGATTCACTCTCTCTCAACCTTCTCCGTTAGTTGTGATTCTTCTCAGCTCAGGTCGGATGAGTACATTTAAATGCTTCCCTTTTGTGAGGTGGGAACACTTTTTGTATCTTGATGCTTGTGTAATGATGGTTGAAGATATTTTGGAAGAAGGATTCAAACCAAGTACTCCAGATGTGCACACCTTCATTCAGCCTCTTCTGGCAGATGACATCTAAGAGACTCTGCCTGCATTTAAGGGGCTGTTGTATGTATTGTGAATCGATTTTGATATTTAGAATTCAGTGGGACCAGTTGGTCTCTAATACTCAACCTCGTCCTGTACATAAGAGTAGTAAATGTGCCTTAAGACGATACACACTGTCGAATCATTCGACTCGAATGTCTCTTCTGCCCTGTGACAAAGTTTGGAGCAGTTTTCCTTTTCCCAAAGAAATCTCAACTGTGCCATTGACCAAGTCGATTCGATACTTTGTATTGAATTTGGAAGTAGGAGTTCAAAATCTTCTCCCGAACCACTTATAACTTGCCACCAGTAGCATTTCCTACTTTATTTTGGAACTACTTGATTCCTCTTTAACAGCACTTTACAGCATGTAACACCAGCCGAATGGACCATTCCGGCAAGGTTGTAGTGCAGTTTCCCAATTCTGAAACATTTTGTAGGAACTTAGACGACATGAAGGAGCTCAGCTAGATACTTGGCATGTCTGGAGAAATTGTTGAAAATCGATTCTCACATTCAAATCCGTCTTTTTTCATAAAAATACAATATGGCGTTCTTCTGAAGGCTGGCGTCCTTTGCAGTCCTTGGCTAAAAACTTCTAGAAGCAGACACTAGTGACTGAGTTTGATGGACAGAAGGCCCGAGATGGAGACCAGCCAAAGCAACCAGTCAGTCAGCCACTATATATTATTGTACCTCATCTCCTGTCACTTACAACTCGTGCGACATCCATAACAGAACAATGGGGAAAAGCATACGAGTACTCGTATATCTCCTAAGCTGGCTGGCAGACGTCTCAAATTTTGACTGACCTCCCAATTGTAGGACTTTCCTTCAAAGAAAAATGTCCCCAATAACTCACATCCCGAGTATTATTCCGTGGTTAAATGTGGCTGGTTTCATGTCACGAGGCCAATTTATCCATAAAAAATGTGGAGGAAATGGAAAGGCGCATTAAGAGCAATTCATAAAAATATTCATAAAAGGATGAGTGGACCGATATAAGAGCAAGTGCCATAGCCAACGGATTCGACACAAGGGCAAGGGAAGTGAATCCAGAAAACGTGTCCTGCTCCCGTGTAAAGTTGAAGAGAATCGTAAATAAAATTGGAAAGCTCTCCTACTTTACTGGCATTGCTTATAGATTTATATTTGTTTGTGTTGCTCTGCCTTTCCCTTTTGTCCTTTGTTTTCTGCTCTTTCTCTCCCGTTTTATGTATTTCTCTAAACCATGGCTTGGGGTTTGGTTTGGTTTGGTTTGTTGTATACATATTGTGTTGGTTGGTTTTCTACCAGCCCTCTGCATACATATGGGTTAGGGTGGTGTGGAAATGGGTCTTTTATGCTTTCCCTGACACACTCTGCTCTTCGGGAGAAAGACAACCAGGGAACAGGGCAAAAAGATCTCAGTCGCAGTTTCACAACGGAACTGTTCCCCTCCTCTGAGATAGACGGGTCGGGTATTTTGTCTCATTTCCTACAACCATTTCCTACAACCTAGCTCTTACTTCCCAGGAACTTTGGCCACGCTTCGACTACTCGGGATTCAAACTATTCAGATCAGAGCTCAACCGACTCACTAATTTGATTCCATTGGGCACAAATGAAGCTGAATTTCAAATCTGAAATTCTAATTTGAATTCATATTACTGTGCCAACAAGACAAAATCAGTTCAGGTCGTGGTAACCAATCAGTTGGTTGTAATCAGGAAAGAATTGTGGTTCCTTCGGATTTACATTCTTATCTCAATTGGTGTATGTAATCAATGGGATGGAACTCGGAATGTGTGCAAATAATGTGTGGAACACTAATAAGAAGGAAGAGAACGTGGCATGGGTGATTGGAAATCAGGAGAAACTTGAGATGTGCTCCGAGAAAGCGGAGCTAATGGCAGGTAGTCATACATAAATATCTAAGTGCGGTCTGAGACTGATAAAGGAAGGAATCCTTCCGAAGGATGTGTATCGTGACCATGTAATAGTGGAGCTTGTCTCAATTCGTTAGCTTACCCGAGAAAGTAATAAGTTTGATGGACGACTTGGTTAATATAATAAGTCAAAACTGTCAATCACACAGATTACGGTTGTTTACCTGCGTGTTTCCAGGAAAGGATTTACTCCCTAAAAAGAAAGATAAGACGTGTAAAGATATCTGAACATGAACATTTGTACAGTTTCTCCTCAAGATTTGCTAATCATGTTACTTACATAAGTGCTGGGTTATAAGTGACGTTGCTTGGATTTTTACGGCGTTATTATTGCTGAAGCCTTAATTCTCCACTATACTCAGGGCAATATAGTTGCTGATCTTAGTAGAGCAAAAATTGTCATCAAATTCATACTTAAAATGCTGACGACAGCCTGTTTGCGCAGTTGTGACGAGGAGTCATTTGAGACATTAGAAACCAGACGCAGGCAGTCATAGGATTCTAATCTGAATAAAAGTGTGGAATGGAATTTCACATTATTATATTCAACGTCAACCACATAAAACACAATAGCGGACCCAGTGGCACAATAGACAATAGAAACATATTACTTCCATTCCCTTGCTAAATTGGTGTGGTGATTGGAGCATAAATATTTCTGGTAAATTATCAGAGGAACCTTTGTTAATAATAGTTTTACTTCTCTGCTCCTCTCCGCCATTGTGAGTGGTCGTTCTTGGTATCCCGACAACACTGTCGACAACATTTTCGACATAGGAAGTGAACACGCTTCAATTTTGGTATCTTTGTCCCCATTCATCTCTCTCACCTCTCTTTTTTTCGAGAGACAGGAAGAAGAATCTCAAAAAATAGCTGAATGGTGAAATGTTGTTGGTGAGCAAAGAACAAAGAAATCCGGTTACAACACAACACCCTACAAATTGAGAGAACATGACCCAGGATTCCAGTAAGTTGCCAAATAATTACTTTCATTACAACACCAGACAACTTAAGGAGTAGAAAAGAATTAACAACAACTCTCCTGACAAACATGGTCATGATCACGGTCAATCTCTTTCATTTCAAGTCTCATTTCCCAGTAAGAATAGAATCCAACAAAAAAAAGCTTAAACCCAGGAATTGTGCATTTAAACAGAGGTTATTCCGAGATTTGCCGTTTTTATCCGCTCTTTATTCTCGACGAAAATTTCGAGGAAGGCAGAAAAACGTTTGTTACCAACTGGTTGACAGACTCCACGACATTTGAACTCTAAACTATTCCTGCATTGGTAGAAGCCTCGATCTTTCCCCTGTACAATGAGAATTTGTAGGGAAGCAAAGAAGGAAATTGCATTTATCTTCGGTGTACAAATGATTGGTGGCAGTTTGATTTGGAGCTTTGCTTCATTCCGAGTTCTTGACTAAGTTATGCATACATACAGAGGAATCAAATACCTGGTTCTGCCTACATTCCTGATTATTCTAATACCGAGACGAGACTGTTCAAGTGGAGTTGACTTTATGGTTTGCCTCGTGCTTTTATCCTTTCCATTCCCATTAGCTATGCTCTGCTCGGCTGGAGATGTTTTAACTCACTTTATAACCGACTTGGTTTGGCATTTGGCCTGTTTGACATGTAATAAAGAGGATGGGTGGGTAGAACATTTGATTTGGAATCCAAATTTTGAACGAGACAAACGCAATACTACATGAAGGAGGATTATGTAAGTTTCCAACTTTTCAAAATAATTAGCCATCCATCAATCTCTCATTTTTGGACATGGATTTATGGCTGTGTAGAGTCCCGTTATTTCAAATAACTTATTTGGAGGAGGGTGAGAAATATGTCATCGATTAACGTTAAAATAACACTTGACATGCAAACCAGACCCAACTGCATGCACGTCGAGACATCCACTTGTGAGTTACAAGTTGTGAAAAAGAGGTTAATATGATTGGACTTGTCTCACTGTAAAATGGCACTGGTGATGATGAGGCGATCTGATCCAGCATCTTTCACACCCCAGAGAAACATACGGACTCAGATTGTTTCCACTGAGGTATGCATAATTTAATGAATTCGACCAAACCAAATGCCTCGCCATGCGGTTTGCCTGCCCATGTTAGTTGGGTGGATGACTCGGATTCTCGTCAAATTCAATATTTACTCGAGCCCAAAATTTCAAGAGATGAATCCATTCTACCCAGTTCAACTGAGTCAGTTGTCGAGTAAATTATCAAATAGCGAGTCAGTGGTAAATTAGTTTCAACAATGGCAGCAAGTCATTGGTAGCAACCATCCTTTATTTTCTGTGCTTAACTTGGATTTGATTTTAAAACATGGCAAAGCTCAGATTTGACTTATGATACATTCCACTTAATAAGCATGGATCTCACGTAATAGCTGTCGGATTTATGAGCTGTTATTCCACCCCATGCCTTTCCTAGAAAAGTGGCATTTATCGGGGAAAACTTGTCTCAGATTGATAAATGCCGAGAGTACGGAATGACTTGGTATAAAAAGTTGTCTCTTGATATCTTTCTTACTTATTTCGGGAACTCTGAGTTGGCCCCACGATTTATTTATAAGGCGTACTAAAAAGGTTTCGGATCCAGAATGTTATTTTAATGGAACAAAAATGTCTTGTTGACAGCCCCGTTGAAAATGTGATCTGGTTTGAGAGTGAGGCTGAGGTCGTTGTTTTGCCAACTTATCCTGGAAAGATTGGACAAGTGGCACTATAATTGTTGACAGAATGGGACATCAATTGTGTGGAATCGAGTAGTTCCTACTCCTGGGCATGATCACCCTCCTACTTGTGAGTTGTCTTTTATTTTTTCAATTGAGAAGAAAAATAGGCTAATAAGACCAACATAATAGAGAAAAGGGGAAGATATTTGGACAAAGATTGGATGCATTTCCTCATGTCAACGCATAGGATGCAGGTCTTGTCCCCTGTCCAACATCTAGCTAGAAGGATAATGCTTGTTGTATTGTTGTGTGTCGTGACAGGAATAGAAAGTGTTTTTCCATTAGCGAAATTGTGGTCATAAATTTTCCTAGGGATCCGTCTTGGACGACTGATATATTCCTACGATTTAACCGGATTTATCGCTACGCGTTTTGGATGCCTCTTTAATACAATTTCCATCTCTCTTTCTCTTTCCACCGTGGTTACTCTCGTGTTTGTTTGATATCCTTACCCGCATTCCTACCGGGTGTGAGAACAACCTCCCGAAAAAGATATCCTAGTATCGTCTGTCTTCTGGACAGAAGGGTGGTTCGTGATGCCGTTGACTTAAGTGAACCTGAACCAAAATCCTCTCACTTTCCAGGACACCATATACTTCACCCCATACCTATAAAGTTACGTTCTTCACCCCATTATAGGACTCACTTTGCTTTTTCTCCGAGAAAACCAACCTGATTTCCTCTTCACCACAGACACCAGACACCAGATACCTTTCAATCCTTGGGAGAAATCTGAACAAAAATGCTCAATGGATGGATCTATCTTGGCCAAAGTATGATTGATCAGAGTAGGGTCAGGAAGTAACATAATGTCAGTTTGTTGGAGAAAGTGACGCCATCACTCCATTAGGTGGGAGTGTTGCCAATGTCTATTTCACTGAAGTTGCAAAATAGACTCCATGTATTTACCATTTACTCCTTAATTATATGCACAAGTTTGCCTAGTTATCAGGAAGTTGGGAGCTGATTGAAATGATGTGTGAAATGAGACGAAAACTCAACCTGACAGAAACTCATGTCGGAGGCAGCTGTTGTTGTTGAGAATCAAATCAGATACGACTCAAATATTTGACTGAGTTGTCCTGATGAGGAAATTAGTAGCGCACAAATGAGACCTAGAAATTGAGCAGGATTTAATGAGGATCTAATTGCTTTATTTGTTCCCTATCCTTCATTATTCATTACTGAGTGACTTTCTCCAGCCAACAAAAAGTTGGGCAACTCCTGCTCTCTGACTCTTCCCAATGTTTCCCTATCTTGAGAGAAACACTTGGCTGGAGTTGAGGTTAGGATTAAATTACACCAGGCACCAAAAAGACCAGTGGTGGTGTGGTGACGAGTGTTCTCTCTGTTTTATTTAACTCTGCGTAATTGCACTCATCACCCCAACCTAACTTTGAGAAACTTATTGTACTCGGTTTGCTGATACCCATCCTCCCAGTTCAACTGGGCCAGTTGTCACTTTCCTACTGAGCAAAAGGAAATAAGCCGAGCTAAGGAAAGTTGACAAATTTTGAGTAGACTCCGACTCCTTCCTGGATATTCTTTGAGTTTGAGTAAAAAGACACAACAGGATCCGACTGGGATGTAATAAACTGTGTCTTTTCCTTGATTAACGAGACCAAGCTGGGGTTGGAGTAGGATATTGCTTTGTATCCATGTTTTGTATGAGCCCCCTATTTTTCCATCTTTCTCCTTGATCCTTCCTCAAGAAGGTTCCAATGCCGTATCCAAGAAACTCTTGGTGAATTATGAGTTCCGACATCCACACAAGTAGTGTTCCTCTGCTTAATCAAGTGTCTAGTAAATAGGAAACCCCTCCAGAGAACTTTGTCTATTAAAACAAACTCCAGTCGGAAAAGTTGAGTCAATGACTTATTTGTTTGTGCAAAGTCACCGGGTCCACAAGCCAGTTGTCATTTATGGGTTTGAATTTCCATCGTTTTCCAACCTTCCTTACTTAACTAACTCGGCGGATCCTCCCCCATCCATTTATTTATTGAGACAGATAGTTTCCAGAACTATTGTTCCTCTTCTGGCAACCACTAGCACAGCACCCTTCCCATTAGCTAACAACTCTTGGAACTCTGCCGTGAGTGGTGCATTCGTGTATAAAACATTGGACCCAACCAAATCCAGAGATTCCAGGAAAAACTTATAATGGGAGGATGTACAGGATTGGATTCCTCTCTATGCACCAACTCCTAAGCCCCGCAATCAGTCAAGACCCCCGAAGTACTAGAGGCAGCGATTTCATTTCCATTGCTAATCCTTAATTCCGGGCTTATGTCTGCTTGGGTAACCTCGCCCAGGTCTAAAACAAACCATGTTAGCTTCTGGAAACTTATTGGGAAGTGAAATAACACTGAAGCAACAAAATTGGTGTGGTGGGAGCTGCTGAAAGAGTTTGATTAACAAACTTGCCAAAGGAAATGAGCACTGGTGGTCAGTGTCGGATAGAGGATTGGAAAAATCAGTGCTGCCCGGGGTCGGGTAATGGTTAGTTGATGATACGTAATAAGTGACACCGAGGTCTGGTTTTCCCATCTTCGCCTCTTTCCTCCGGTTTCACATTACACCAACTTCCTTCCTCCTCCCTTTTTGTTCTCTGTTCCATTCTACGAAGGAATTTCTATTATTTCCTCAGATTCTTTTTCTCCAGTTTCCTCCACAATGATCGAGTTCAACCTCGAGTACGGCAGATGATCCCAGGAATACAATCATGTTGGTGGAAATTGTAAAGAAAAAAAAGAACAAGGAAAAAACATCCCTTACCAAATACTGCCTTGTTGTTATTTATGCCAAATTTCTAAATAACTACGCGAAATCCTGAACCAAACTGGTGCATGTTTGCTACCACAATTTGTAAAAGGTTACCCGTAACTAGTTGGTTTCCTCATCTCGTTACCTATACTACCACTGGCACTCATAACAGTAACATGATTACAATGCCCGGTGTGGGTGTGTACCCCTCTAACCGCAAACCCTATTTGACCCGCCTGCATGGTTGTGCCGGGTCATAACACTATATGCAAAACGGTCATCCCATTCAAGCCACTTTGGCCCAATGCCCCGTGGCTTGGCATTTATTTTAGAGAAAGAGAAAAGAGCAAAGAAACACCATCTTAAAGATAGCGATAGGTCGGATCAATCCATGCTAAGTGAGTGGTCATGCAGTGGTCACCACAAAATCCAGCTGGGAAACCTTTTTGAACCTCTTTTTCTTCAAGGTTTCTGTTTATTTCCTTTCGCAGGATGGATAGGTTCTTAGCACAACTCTCATGTCTTGTTTTCCAAGTCCATTGTAAAGTTCAAACTAGATCCTTCTTAGTCGTAGTTGGAGCTGGCTGACACCTTTTGTGGGTGTCCAGATGTCGGTGGTTGTGGAATCCACTGAAGGTGTACGAGTATCTTACTTAAGAGTATGTTAGATCGGGTATCGTTCTTACTTATATGTAACCTCGTCTGGCACATATGAATGTACCTAGAAGTTGATGGGCCATTGTACTCCCGAGAAATGGATGGTGTTGGTGGAGACAGACTTTTAAAAAAACTTGGAAAAGGGTTAAGTTTGGCTGACTGGAAGAAAAAGGAATTGGACAAACTTTCTCTTCAGTGTCCATCCAATCCTGAGGAAAGAAGTGGTTTGTTCTGCTGGCTCTGGCGAGTTCAAAATCTAATCCGTATGATGTTATGTTTGGGAAAAGACTCCATTCTCCTCACTGACAACTTGGGAAACTTATGGGGAGCGTGGCCCGACCCCAGTGTACCCCGTCTTTGGACGCTGTCTCATAATTTGCGGTAGTGAAAAAAGAATTCTACACAAACTCCCTTCTCTCATTTAGAAAACTGGAGGAAATAAAGTTGGAGGAGGTGTTTTAAAGCCACTGATTACACATACATACACCCAAAGTCTTGTAACGATTTACCTGGTTTGGGTCTCTATTTCTTGGACTCCAGCTAACATCAGTTTCCTACATATGCCAGCCTGGAGGTGGCGTGTCCCTTCTTCTTCCTCCCTCAATTCAAAGGTGGCTTCAAAGGTTGGTAGAAAAGAGAGGAAACTTATTTGCTGGATTTCTTAACTTGAGTCATAACGAACGACCTTTCCTTTGGTCTAAAAGTCTCCAATGCCTCCTTTTGAGTAATGTTACAAAGAACAAGTTTCCACCTTTTTTTACACTCTCCAACTCTTACTTCTTAATGCACTTAGCCTGGCTGTCCACCATTTACTTTTTCATTCAATCCTTCCTACTCCTCTATTATCCTTGCCCTCCTCCACGTCTCTGGATAACTTTTTTCCTTTTGCATTTCTTGAAATTGGACTCACTTTGTATTATTTGTGCTCCAAATTTCCAATCCAACAAACTCTCTGCCACAACCAAACTGTTTCTTTACAATACAAGCACAACAACAGAAACTAGACCCCCAACATCCCAGCAATACCAAGGTCTCCATTCTTCAAGGAAATGCTAAAAAAACTCTCTGCCACAACCAAACTGTTTCTGTACAATACAAGCACAACAACAGAAACTAGACCCCCAACATCCCAGCAATACCAAGGTCTCCATTCTTCAAGGAAATGCTAAATGCTGGAAATCGGCTGGCTTCTAAAAAAGAATCCGCAATCCAAAAATTGGGCTAGACATACTTCCCTTGATTCACTACATATCCAACATAATATGTACATGTGTACATATGAGGCCTCAAGATAACAGAAAAAGTGTGTTCCCTAGATTAAATTAGCTTACCTTAGCTTCCTTCCCTGTAAACCTTTCATTTTCCAATTGTGGTTTCTCCATTTCCCTTTAGTTTGGTTTGGAATTGGTTGACTTTGTTGGTGGTGGTAGTTGGTAGTTTACCTACATTACCTTAGTTTGGGTTTCTTTTCTTGGTTTTCAAACCCAAACCCACCTTCATCTCACCTCCATCTCCGCCTTATTGCCGGAGATAATTTCATGTCACGAACCACTGTCTTTGCTGTTGCTCCCGGCCTTCATCTTCCATCTCAATTTCTTTTCTTCAGGATGACTGGGTTATATTATATGTTGTTATTATGGGCACGTTCATATTGCAAATCTTCCGTAATTGGTTATCTCCTGGTGTGAACCGGGACTGGCCTGGAGGACAAGTCACACAAATTTAAAAATTTATTTGAGCCTTCCTCCAGAATCCTTACTGAAGACAAGTTTTGAGAGCAATTGCAGTAAAGACAGAAATAAAGCAGAGGCCAAAGGCTAAAACAGTTATCAACTTTTTAAATGGGACACGTCGCCCAGGGACCCCGTCTTTATTCTTCATACCACCGCAGTTGAAAATGGCCAACTGTTTTCTTAATGGGAAAATTTATTGGGGTCCAGTTTCCCAAGAATTTCGTCAAACTGACTGAGTCAAGCCAGTGGTTAATTTGGGGACAAATTTATAGCGGTCCAAAGGTTGTTGAGGTACAGGTGGTCCCTTTGGTCACCAAAAGTTGGTGGAGACTAAAATATAAATGATCCCTCCTTCACTGAAGGACCTTCACATAGGTGGGAATCTGATTAGTTGTGTGGACAGGCAGAGGACGGATGGGATGATGGATAAGTACCAGACAAAAAAAATAGTCACAGGAAAAAGATCAAGATGAGATTTAGATCGGATGGTTTGTGGTTGAGTTTAGGAAGTAGAAAAAGAGAGTTATTATCTTGTTGCCTGCTTCATGGTAAGAGGACACTGAGAGAAGGAACCTTTCCATAAAAATTTATTTTTACAGGGTACTTAGTGCCTTGATGCTTCGTCTTGAGAGAGTCATTTCATGTTTCATCTCATTAGTTTATGAGCCCCAGTAAGGAGGAGGCTTGCCTTCCTTCTTAATGATGGAAATGAGAATGGTCCTCTATTCCATGTGTCTATTTTTACTTCGCATCTCCCTATTTAAGCCATACTATGAATGAAAAGGAACGCAACATTGTGTCTGTTATCCAACTAATATTCAGAATTCCTTCCTCTTACCAAGTTCCTTACTTGCCTCTCTTGGGAATCACGAGCATACAGGCATAGGTTGGCAGTTGCTGTGTCTGTTGTGTGATGTTATACTTTTAAATTTGCTATTAGATTAAATAAATGGTTGACTGAACCCACTGATGCAAATCCAGGAAATAGATGAGACTGAGATTGAGAGAAACGAATGACGCGAGAGCTCTGAGTCATGTAAAGATAGTCAGTGCCGTCAGTATGGGTTTGGTTTAGTTTGGCTTCTCAGGGAGGCTAGGGACTTGAAAGTTGATTAGACTGGAGAAAAACAGAATTAGTATGCAATGCAATGTGATAGGGTTTTTCATGAGCAAAATGAACGGCTCTTGGTAAAAGAGAAGCTCGATGAATCATGTACGGAGTAAGAGTCAAGGTATTCCTGGGAGACATGAAGAGTAGGAGAGTTGAAAAATGAATTTTAGAATTTTCATCTCCAGTAGTTCATCACCAGAATTCCTTCACGTCTGTCTCCCTCCCTATGCCTCAGTCTCCAGTATTCCCGGAAGGGTTGAGTTGATCTTGTCCCAGTTACCAGACCGTCTCACTCACCCACCGATACTCCTGCGGTTGTTTATGAACCTGGCATTAGAGTAAGCACCAGATATTAGGTGGGGATTCAACCACTTTTTGGGTGTGTCCGACTGTCTGTCCGTCAAGAATGACTTCCGATATTTAATAACCGAGGTCTCCAGCATATTTCAGGTGGTTCCGTCGTAAGGTCAACCATGTACTGAAGCTACTTCTTATCGGCTCTTAACAGATTGTAAGAAGCACGCCTAGTGACTACTAGTCAGTGACTAGTAGCGTCCATTTGTGTCCCATTTCTCCACGACTTTCTTCTTCCTCTTATCTCATTTCTGATATAGTCACCCGTCTCAAAACACTTTGTTTCCACCACCGTTGTCTTCTCCTTGTCAGTGTTTTGTTAGTGTAGAATGAAGCATAATATGGATTAAATTTGAAGAGGTACCCGCACCGACATTGATGGAATTTATGGGTGGTGAAAGCCATTATAAATTATAGACAAGGTG
>JAAXNX010002799.1:0-12340 GCA_036491905.1 Folsomia manolachei
AAATAAAATGTATTTATTGTAAGTAGAGCAATAAAGATTTACGATATCATGAATTGATTTTTTTTTAATTTTTGCATGACAGAGGGAAGACGACATATCTAATGCTTCCAAGTTTAATTAGAAATTTTACAAAAATTTTGTTCCGGAATAGAATTCTGCACAATGTGCATATTTTTTTATGCTCACTGATTCGTAAAGGAATGTCGATGTCGAGGGTTTTCTTCGTCATCGCCGCATGGCATGACACTAAACCTCGTCATCGTCATTATTTCCTTCACCTCAAACTTTTTTTGTCCCTTAATTTCACGCACTTGACTTGACTCGCGTGAAACAAACAATGCGCCCTTAATTACCACTCCTCCCTCGTCAACTAATAATTAATTGTTTAATAAGTACCGCAATCAATCAAGAACTAAATGGCGGATTGAATTAAGAGCAATGAAGTAAACATTTTCATTATTTACTCGTTTTTGCACAAGTTAATCAGTGTCAGGCACGAAATATCATGCGCAATTCCAAAAGAATTTGGAGTACAAAAAAAAATCAATTCATGATATCGTAAATCTTTATTGCTCTACTTACAATAAATACATTTTATTTGAAGGTTAAAACTTGATAAAGGACAATAAACATCTTGATAAAGAACTAATAAGGATATGGAATCTTTTGCGGATTTAAACACAAAATTCTGCCGAATAAAACAGTTTTTTCTTGTAAAAATCTTTGAAAGAGAAAAGAAGATACATAAAAAGCATCGGAATTCGCAAGTACTACGAAATTTTTGAAAAAAACAGGAACTGATTTAAGAATGATTTTCTCTAAATTAATTTCTAGTAAAAAATCACATCAAAATGCTAAAGGTACTCATAGATCACTTGACTACGTTGATATATGATAAATAGATTGCCTAATTGACTATTTTCTGATAACAGGCCAATTCACGTGATCACTGGCTAGTATCACTATTTAACATTTGAATATCACTAGTTTTAACTGACTACTTTCTTAAACATCGGTATAATTGTCATCGAGTATTAGTTACAATTATTGAATCGAATGTAATTATTTAATCTACATGTCAAGCTTTGAACATTTTACTAATTTTTACAACTGTAAAATTCTAAACAATGTAATACCCGAAGCCAAACAAACTTGAGTGTATGTAATGCAGCCCAAAATGCTAAAAAATTGAGATTAAAATGAGATCAAGGATCACTATTCTTGTACAAGATGGTTTGTAAAGAATTTAATACTTTGAAAATGGAGTAGATATTAAATTTTCAAAGTGTGATCGATCTCAGGAAATTTTATCCTTGGATGGAACAAAATCAAGTAGTTTGCACTGGGAGTAGGAGCAAAGATGGTGATAAGATCGGAAAAGTCGGATTACGACCTTTCTCCCGACACCAACTTTACCCGATTCGTGTCTGAGTTTGACTTGGACGCAGGTTACATTAGAGTTTGGTTTGTACAGGAATTTTGCAGAGGAAATATGACTAAAAATCAGAACCGTCATCCCCAGAAGTGGGGACAGTACGAGGAAAATTAAGAAAGAGAAAAATGTGGTCTCGAGAACTTTGGTGTTTTCGAAATTGTTTCTTTTGTCGCAGGTCGTCAACTTATCAAAGTCGGAATCATTCTGGTTACTTAGCTTATCTAAAGAGTTGTCTACACCTTCTGGGTGAATCTCCGCCTCGTCTAGGCCATATTTGCCATTATTTACAGTATTTTCTCCAATTTCTCGCCCTCCAAAGGATAAAATAGGCCAGAAAGTAAAAGGGTTGAATAGGAAATTGAGATGTTTGAATTGAGACAAGAATTCCAGTGTCCTGTCCCAGCCTAAGATCTGGCTTGTTTGAATTAATGGATGAAAAATAAGAGAATAAAATAATTCTAGGAAATAAAAGCTTGACATCCTTCCTGGAAATTGGTGTAGTTTGAAATTGAAATTGAAGGGATGACCAAGCCCACCCTTCCCCGGCAACTGAGTCAAAATGAGGAGATGAATGTTGATAAGAAGAAGAAGAACTTTAGATAAGTGGAGATTGAGAAAAAGGTCCATGGACAGATCCGAGTTGGTGCCGATAACCGTGCCGGGGAAGGGGAGGAGGAGTCCTCAGCTAGGGAATTTGGTGTAGAGCGCGTAGGTCAGGTCGTAATTCTAAAATAAAAATATGCCAATTTTAGTTTAAAATTTTTTTTGCAATTATCTTGAAGATAAGTAGCTGAGAAGAAAATACCTTAAAGCGACAAAATTGAGACTCCATTCGAAGCCACTCCTTAATCGCGACGAGACGATCTATTTCTGCGTGTGAGTTGTAAGCGACACTTGCCTGGAATTGGGAGAGATAAAGAATTAGCAAAGTTTGTGAAAATACTGGATGTTAATGTAAGATGCGGACCTTATTGGCAAAAATGGTGACGACAAATTTTCCAGGGTGGAAAGTATCTAAGACTCGACCAATAACTTCTTTGTATGAGCATTGGGGTGCATTAGTTTCTGAATAAGGGTACACCATGAGTAATTATTGGAGAGAAAGATTCAGATCATAAAAGATAAGCTTACCGAAGCTGACGTAGGAAAATTTTTGCTCAGGAGTGATGTGAATCGTCATATAACTGCCCTGTAATACAAGAAATCATACACATTTCATAAAATTGATTTTCACAAACTATCCGCTTGTTAACAAAAGTTTATACAACGCTAAAAATGTCAAGTTACTAAATATTAAAAATTATGGATTAATTGCAATCACTACTTATTTTGTACTCAAACATTTCAACTCCACTTACATCAGGACTTTGATTTTCATTCTGCATACGAACGAAAGCATGAAATTTCAAATAAAAGAAAATTTTTACAAATTAACTTGGACAAGGAGGATTGATCTGTAACACTTCTAATAATTTAGCCAACCTCAATAATATTTGCGACGTATCACAATTACTTTTCTCATCATTAAGAAATGAGCAAAAAAACGATTCGCACTATCTACCCATATGTAAGTTTGACAAATTTTTAAAGCAACTCACGTTTTTAAAGATTCCATTCATAGAGTAACCACAAGGATCGAAGAGATGCTCGTTGATAACCGCGTTAGGAATGATGCGATCAATTCCTGACTTCTGCAAAGTACATTTAAAACATGTATCAAATTGTGGAGAAATTCTGGAACCTTCAAAAGTTTTGTGTGCATACCACAGTAGCCTCTTGTCCAGATTTGCAAACCTCTTTGGAGAAAATGCGCATGATTTTAGGGTCCAATTCGGTCATAAGGATTTCCAAGGTTTGATCGGGTTCCAAGTTTCCGTGTTGACCTCGACCGTGTTGAACCCGGCTGCGGAGAGAGTTGACCGTGTAGAGGTACCAACAATCCCGGTTCACGCTGCCCAAACAGTATGCACTTCCTTCTGCAATTAAAGAACTTAATTATTTTGGAATCTATGTCAGCATTGGTAAAAACCTCCAGTGCAGCATCATATAGCCCGAGCCAGAGTGTAGGTTGTTGTTGACGCGTTTAACAAAGTGTTCAAATCATTCACAACAACCAATTTGACATGTGTACAGCCGGAAATGAACCCACAGACGGACAGACAGACAGACGGCCTCAACGGTTACATAAGCACTTCGCCTCTGGCTCGGGCTAAAAAATGCTTGTGTTAGATACCCACCATTAAAGAAGCTGTCCAAAAGATCGACTTCTTGGTCAAAGTGACGATGCGGAGTTCGCTGAAGTTCCGGTTTTTTGTAGTTCTTTCGGGAGTAGAAGACATCCTGATGCAAGATAAGACAATATTATGTAACTTTTAATCATTTAGAGATACATAACTAAATATTTTATAAAAATCTCACTTCAACTTCATCAAATCCAGCATATTTCTTCACTAGGAGAAGCAACATTTTCATGCACAAGAGTGGGGTAGTGGTTCCACAAGTTTTCTTGAATTTAGTAATTTAACATTTGAATTTAGCAATTCTACGGGTGAACATGGTCAAAATAATACACATGCAAAAATACGAACAACGAACACTTACGAGAATAAATCGACGCCTCGAAACGAATAAACTGCTTTCACTGAAATTGCATAACGAAAAAAAGAGTGGGTTTGATTGAGCCAGATAAAGTAAGGACATACTGCAAATATAGGATTTATCGAGGTTTTTTCTTCGGGTAAAGCTGGGACTATATTCTTCATCAGTATGGACAACTAGTGTCAAATATTAGTTGTTATCTCGGATTGAGCATGAACAAAATCTGGCCTGACTCAGATATCTTTACTTTTGCCCTTGAACTCGTCTGGCACATGCCCTATTTATTGATCATTAATAAATTAATCTTGCAAGAATTTATCTTACATAACAGCAGGGCAGAGGATAAGTGAAATGATTTTAATGTCAGCGGAATGAATTCTTGAACTCATTTTAAACTAGCTAAGACTAAATTTCAAAACATTTGCGAGCAATTTTCTTGATGAGATTATGGTCCCAGCTTTTTTATCTGTACATAAATCATTGATATTTTTTAACGTAGTGATCGCGTCATTCATTTTGTCATTATTACATAAAATATACCAAAATTATTAATATTTGATAAGAGCACATAATAAGCAACACCACCGCACCGGTGAATAAAGCGAGGGGCAACATCTCCCTACTTCCTGCCCACGGTTATTGAGAAGTACTTTTTTAAGGAAGATTTGAACACAACTTTTTTCCGTCCTTATCCAAAGGAGTCGGAATTTAGTTGACCTTTGTGTGGGTCAGGAAGTGAAGGATGTTCCAGGTCTCCAACAATTGCATGGCATTATTGGAGTCTACTGGGGGCAGCTCCCCAGAGGTAGAGGTCAAAGGCACCACTGTCCTCCAGTCAGAGCCCCACTCCCCTGCCACCACAGGGCAGGTCTCTTCCCCTCTCTAAAACCCGGGTGTTTTTTGGTGAATGAAATTGATTGATTGGTTATTGATTGATTGATAATTAATGGAGACAATTGAATTTGTTTTAATGGGCCAAGAGAGGAGAAGAGCTTGATAAAATAGGGCTTAGAGAATCATACTTGTGTCAGTACCAGAAACCAGACAGGATTGAGTGGCCTAGGGTACTCACGACCGAATAGCTGGCTCGATATCCACAAAGGATTGGAAGGAGCTCAAGATGGACAGAACTTGACCATTGATTGACCACATAGTACCGAGGGAATCGAGATTAAGACCAAATCTGGAAACACAACGATACCACTCTAATACTCAAGTTCGTAGAGGTACAGCAGACCCGAGGTCGTGGCGTGGGAGGATGCAATGCCCAACTAAGTTTCCGTTTGCAAGCGATATATGATCTTACCTTAGATTTTGAAAAACTTCATCACAAATCAAAATGGGGCATTGATTGCAACTGTTACGTTGATTCTTCAGATTACCAAGTAGTATAAGAGTAACGATTAAAACTTCTAAGGTTTAGTAAGAATTTGGGAATAATCCCGCAAGACAAAAGCTCTTAATAAGCCACACAATAAGCGCTTGCTCATATTTTAAAAATCTGACTGACGTAGTTTAACTTTTCTTGACACTTTTGGTTGAATAGCTGTAAGCAATTAAATTGCACCCTTCCACAACACATTTAAGCATAAATTAATAACCAGCATCATTGTTTTAATGGGTCTTAATAATTTAAAGAATTTGACACCAAGTCATTCCATCTTCGACCTGATTTCTCAAATTTCATTCCACATATTGTGACCACGAATACAAGACATGCATAGTTTTAATAGGAACTGGAAACTTGACCTGATCCAATCGTTTAAAAAAATGTGATGACGCCTTCATGACGGGACTAACGGAACAAGTAACAATGGACAATTTTGCCAATTTTCCTCAAAGCTTGACTGATATCCGACCCTGGATAAGAAAAAATTGGTAACCATTCAATCTCGAAATGGATGAATGATTTGCAAGAATATTAATTTTGGCCGGCTTCCTTCGGCAGTCTTTAGAAATGAAATGCCCAAGAAAATGAAATGAGAGATTGATAAGTAAGTAGTTTTAAAAATGAGAGCACGACCACAACTCGTGGATGCGTGCCATGTCATCAAATCCGTGAAATATGAGGAGGTTAATATTTGCAACAGAAAGCCATTAAGTTTCTTTTAATGTTCTATGTAAAACCTTCATTTTAATGGCTGTGGCTCTAGACGGGGATTTCGAGAAATGTTTTATTTTATAAGTGGTGAATTTGCAGAATTATTATTGCATTTTCTTGGCCATTGTTGTATGTATGGATTGAATGATTGGCGTGAAATTTATGACCAGTTGGTGCCATGCAGCAATCTTACATTTTGCCAATCATAGTGCAAGCAATTAAGCTTGTATTGCACCAAATAAGTTAAGAAAGCTTCTTAGAAATGCTTAAGCCAAACATTATTGTCCAACTTGTAAGAAAATGAATACATTTTCACGTTTTTCAACAACCTCTTAATCAATCCGTAGATAAAAACCTCAAATATTATTCCAAAAACTTGTTATCATTCCACTCAAGGGCTCAGTAAACTAATATTTGACTATTGATAGTGCTCTGAATGTCATCCAGCCAGTCGACTAAAAATAATAATTCTTATTTACACTGATAGATAATTTACTTAGAAATGGAAAAGTTAGAAGTATCAAACAAGTCACTAATTCAGAAGTTGACAATTTTTTATCAACCATTTCTCCTATCAGGAGTAGCTCAACTCTTAATTAGTAAATTGGGATCAGGGATTATCATACCATTCCAGAAAAACATTTCACCAGCGAAAACTGTCTTCTAAGCAATATCTGGGCTTAACGCTGTCATAATATAGTTCATCTAATCGAAAGGAAATTTACTTGAACCCCAATTCTCAACTGTTGATGTCAAAGTCAGGTTTTCACCGGTTTAAGAAGTTTACCTAATTTTTGCTTTAATTCTGAGATCAAAGTTTGATCAACAAAATCGCATGGGAATCCAATGACACTTATTGTACGCAATTGAATGGAAAAGTAATTGGCTATAAAATACCGCTTGATTCTGACGTGAATTAAATGAGACAAAGTGACCTTCACCGATTCGCCTACAATTGTGTCAATGCAGCAACTACATACAATGGCACGACCAGACGGTATTGATGACCAATTGATTGATTTGCAATGTAATAGACTGAGAAATATGAGACACTTTTATGACACCCAGCCGATAATTAATACCCAATTTCTCGGAGACTGAGGTCAGCAAGGGTTAATCCATGGATAAAGCATAGTTCTAAGCGATTATGATAATATGATCGAAATGAACTTTGAGCTGTTGCTTTGATGGGTTGGACTAGCAATGATGAATTGAATTAGTAATTAATGAGTAAGATAAGACCCGGACACACCAGTTTGATGGCGACATAGTTCTGTTACTAGTTGCACTTATAGAAGAGTTCTAGCAAATTAATTACAACGTTTCGAGACGACAAATGTGATGATTCAATATCTTTTAGTAAGACCTCACACATATAGCACTAAATCCCATTGCAAAAGCCAGATTAATACCAATCAGACTTGTTACATCAGGTCAGACAGGGATTAAGGAAATAAAACGTAAGCGCACCAAATACCAGGACATTTATAAGCACTTATGCTAAGAAGATGATTAGTTGAGGTCAGAAGGGTCATGACGAAACGACACAAAGTTCAAAAACCCCCAGAAAACGAAGAAAGCAAGAGTTAACAACGTATTTCCATCTTTAGGGATGTTACGGGAACTTCTGGATTTGGGTACATTTTGCAGAGTACAAAACATTACGATTTACAAATAGGTATTTGTGACCCAAATCATGGTGTAGTAATCAAAAACGAGACAAGTAAAATAATGATAAAGGAGAAAGTGAGTTTTTGTAATTACCTCAACACGTACGAGTCCAAGCATTCATTTGATAGGACGCTGATTATCTCACTGTAAATTGATGGTAATTCGTTCGTTAGTATTATGGACATTATATTGGTTGGTGTAAAATAATTTTATCTTACCACTTGACAATCCGCAACAGTCCTTTGACTTTCTCCCTATAAAATGGTTACAATGTTACTTTTTTGCATCTCATTCAGCATTTCTTTTTACGAACTACAATTCACAATAATCGCAATAATATTGCATGTATAATTTAGTGGAAGGCATTTAGAAACTGTGCTATAATGACATTTAATAATATTCGAGTTGTAGTTTTCCCAAGGTCTTAAACTACATTTAATTGCGTAAGTTGAGTATGTTGAAGAGAAAAAGGGTTACATCTGACTTAACTCTTTTCATATACTAAATGCGACAATTTCCTCATTTTGGCACTCAACCCAAGCCATGTCCCTGATTTTGAATACATTTTTAGATTGTTTTGTCCTTATCGTAAAAATATGCACGACTACTCGCACATCGTTCTCTTACATACTTCGGGGGAAATAGCCGATTAAATGACTTCGTCTGCTCAGTCAACCCAACCCGGTCTTTCTTTTTGGCAACATTTTATGCACTCACGAATGGTATTTGATATCATGCCAAATCCAGAACCAGACAGCTATGCCAAAACCGCAATAACAATGCATGATTTAGAAATCACAGGATGAAAGAAAATAAAAATAATAATGCATAAATATCTTGCGAAATTGCCGGTATTACGAAATGAGTGCATACAATAATATGCAACAAAATAATGCTGTCGCGAAAAATTGGCAAATCTGGACCATGAACCTAATTCATCACCATTTATGGTTTCATGCAAACAAAATCTTTACGACGTAAAACCATGCAAAAAATATTTTTCAAAAACTTTCACCAACCTTGGAATCAATCTCAAATCACAATTTTGCGTTTTCCCATCCGACCTAGTAAACCAGACTTCCAAAAGTTTTTCCACCCCCTCGAAAAAATGATCCTCACTCTCAACCAAGTCCGAATTGTCCGTATCCGAGTCCCGGAGGCTGATGTCATCCAATAATGGATCCTGATCGGAGTCGGAGTCCGAACAAAAAATGGATGAAACTGGACCCAGTTGGTCAGAGTGGTCAGAGTCGGAATCTGTCGACATTGTTGCAAGTTCCAAATTTTCTAGGGATCCTATCTTGACCTTGAAGTAAGCGGTTGGAAAGGGTGTCTAATTGTTGAAGGGATTTGTTGGTGGTGTGATGATTTCAGAGATTTTAAAGAGTTGTCCGGAAAGAAAGGATGTCAACTCTGGACAAAGTAGTTGTCGATGTCAGGAGGAACTTGATCTTTGGCTTGGTGCGGGGGCGAGCGAGCGAATATTCTGAAAAGAAAGATGTTACATTAAAACATATTTCGCAAGTTTTTTAAAAATAATTTGCATAAAAATAGTGCAAAATATTGTCTACATTTGTCGTCGGTCAGGAGGAAGCCACCACCTCAACCGCCGACTTTCTCGGGTCAGGTATCAACTGAGGAGAAAGGTCATGGCTTTGCGAGTTTTCTCGTCGCAAAGACCAACCTCACAATTCTGGGCTTGAATGTCGTCGATATCAATTTTAACGAGTGATGCACCACCAGCAACGTTAAGACCAAATGACATAATAGCAAAACTTGGGCCAATTTCGGAATTTTTTTGTGACAGACCCCAAAAAACTAGTAAACCTTGATTCAAAGGAATGATTCAATGGAATGGTTTGATACTAGTTGAATAGGAAAACGTTTTGTTTTTAGGTGAACATAAACATTTGTCTGTAGGGAAAGCAATGGAGGAGAGAAAGTCGATAGTCGACTAATGGATGGAGTCTGGTGGAACGTAGTGCCAGGCTCGGTGTGACGTGACAAGTCAAGGATTTAGCGAAAAGAGACTGGAGAAAGTTGGAGAAAGCCACCGAGTTAAGCTTTACAAGGCTGGATGCATGTTCAGACTAAATTCAGTCACATCGTGTATAGCCAAGCCACCACCCGAGCGACCCAGTTTGCAATTCTATATGCATTGCTAAAATTTGGGTGGTCATGTGTTCCCTGGATGCAAACTTTCTCCGGGACGGGAATGCATGAGAACGTTTCAAGGTGAAAGTAAAGCGTGGGAATGGCATTATAATGGGAGGTATGATAAATTTGCGAAATGTTTCAATCCCTACTAGAGAGAAAGCATAAAGGATTGAAGTGATGGATTGAAAATTTAATCACTGAAGAGAACGAAAAAGTTAGGAAAAGTTGTATGGAATGAGGCGATAAAATAATTTGTTACTTTCTCCCATTCACAAGTCAGTATTTCAAATTTGCGAAAAGGCCTTCTTTAAATAAGTTATTGGCCAATAAATAAAAAAAAACAATGCATTATTTGACAACTATACAACTTTCCCTACTTTCATTCCATAAATGGAGGAATGCATTTACTTTCCGCTGCCTGTCATTCCACAATTTGCAAATTTGCATACCAACCGAATGACGTTATCCCTGTTAATCACCCTTCTACTAACATTGACGGTGGAGCATCGAACATTCTATAACTTTACTTTACTCACCCGTCTAAGAACCAGGCCACATTCGGGCATTCGGATATATCCGAATCCGGGGTGTTCTCTTGGCTCCAGCACAATAGACGGAGGAAATAAGACGGGATGATTGTAGCGTGCCGTGTCTGCTTTCTCTAAAATTCTTTCGTGTTGCACATCAAATTCACGCAAAAATGAAACTTTTTAGCAAACTTTTTACTTTGTCACGGACATGGAATGAACAAACTTGAATGAACTATGACCACAAGTGATGTAAAATTAACTGGTCAAGTATTGAGTTAAGATATCAAGAAGAGAAGTGTCCAAAATGTGGAGTATTGTTAAATATTAAACTTAATATTTAGTTAAACATGTAACTCGACTTCTTCTTCGAGACGCGTCCAACTAACTGAACTCTGGCCAAGTTACTCATCCGGCTTTAAACTAAATGTTCAGAGTTAACTAACTAACAATAAGCTATGTAATGTCTTGACTTGTTTAATATCGTGGTTATAGTTCTGAAATGGTTCTGGTGTTCTGCATGTGTCTGCGTGTTACCTCTGAATGCGTATGTGGTTTACTGGCATGGGTTAGATAAGCAAGGAGCAAATGTGAATGGATAAGTTAAACTTGTTAAGTTTGAACCAAAGACGAACGGGTTGAGACTTCTGCCAACTTAGTTCTAAGCAGNATAAGTTAAACTTGTTAAGTTTGAACCAAAGACGAACGGGTTGAGACTTCTGCCAACTTAGTTCTAAGCAGTTTAGCAGAGGCTGAATGAGTCATAATCATGAAACGATTATGCATAGCAAATGACGGCATTCGGAAAAATATTTATGAATTGATTATGAGGTTGTGTTGCAGTGACAATAATCATTTTAATAACTAACTCTGCATTTGTAGCAACCATTTGCAACCTGGATATTTCGACTTAATTCTGCGACACCAATTTACATTTGGTGACGTGAAACATGTGAAACTTTAAAATTTGTTAGAAAATAAGTTTCGTTAAGACGATTGGTAATTTCATGCATTTTTAGGCTGGGCTGGGTGGTTGAATCAGGCAGTTTGTCTTAGAAAGAGAAACATGTGAAACTTTAAAATTTGTTAGAAAATAAGTTTCGTTAAGACGATTGGTAATTTCATGCATTTTTAGGCTGGGCTGGGTGGTTGAATCAGGCAGCTTGTCTTAGAAAGGAGGAATTATGTTTTGGAATAGCGTGGCTTCTTGGTAATATGTTTCATGGAAATGTTTTGGGATTTGTGTAAATCATGCCATTCTGTGAGCTTTACTTGACATCAAATTCAGTAAATGGAGATGAATAGTATTAACATTTCCATCAAATCCAGTCTGAACCCTCGTTCCCGGAATGAATGCATGACATATTAGCAATTAGTTTAATTAGTGTAAGCTACAAATTGTGACGCAAGTTGCATTTAAACGGACATCAAGAATAGATGCAAATATTTATAATGTTATTATGGACCTTGCACTTTTAAGAAGTTGGCGGATTTTTTGCACAAGAACAGGAATTTGCTAGTTTGATAATACAAAAATTAAGTATTTTTCCAATCTTATGACTCTTGAACAAAATCATGTCTCTGCGAATCGTATAAAGTCCAGAGTGTCATATATTGATGTCGGGCTCGTGCTTCTTATTTTTAGAAAACCTTGCAAAAATATGCCACGTGCACATAAAGAAGAAAAGTGTTTAAATTTCAAAGCAATAAAATGACACTGACACCGGCTTCCCAATCATAAATACATTTGTTTTTGCAATAATGCAACCCTTTCTCTAATTTCGGCTGAACACCGTTTAATTTGCGAACACAAAATAAGGCTTCTCCGAAGAAACACAGGATGTTAATTTT
>JAAXNX010002800.1:0-12340 GCA_036491905.1 Folsomia manolachei
AAGCAAACGGCTACATCCTCCATCATGAGCTACCATTATTTACCAACCATTGAAAAATTTTGTGACTCACAAACCCATAACCGGAAACAACCCACGCCTCAAAACTTTTTCTGCAAGTATGTCAGCATAATGGAGGTTATCCAGTCAAGCAGTGATTGGAAGGGAGTTTCTCAACCCAACAATCCAGCTCCTTCTTAATTCTTTCTGTGTCAATCAAATTAAAAAGACTTGTGTCAATTTGTACGAAACTCAATGAAACGCTAAAGTTGGATCTCACTCAACATATGCAGGATTGTCAAACCCATTAAAGGTAGACGTTTAATTTATAAATATTTATTTAACAAGTGTTTTTATGATTAGATATTTTGTTGATTTAGGGACTCTTTCATTTGTTTGTGAAATGTCAGCTACATCATCTTGGCATCTTACTTTTCTACTATTTTGTCGCCCCAACCTGGCGTTGAGATGTCTGGTGATGTAGGCAAATGTTTGGCAACTAGTAATAAGGTAACGTATCCTTGAAGTATAGATGTCATTTAAAATGCCAGTAATTTTTTGCCTAATCCTAAACCTTTTCAATACCCTTCCGTAATTTAAGTATACTAATCTCGAGTCGTCCGGTTTAAGTTTTTTGTACCAGTTATGACTCAGGCCTATTTGCATTAGGTACTCTTGAATTTTTGTTAACTCCTAGCTTTTGATTTTTGTTTTAAGTATTAAATTTATTTGTAATCTGCTTACTAAATGCCAACTTGGCAATTGAAATTAAACCACATATCATCAATTTAATGGCAACTTTTTTTTGCAACGTAGCAAGGATAGCCGGAAATATAAATCATTTTATCGGCCTTCTTTGCTCCATTTTCATGATCATGGCCATACAATCATGGCTTAATTTTCTTATTGAAATACAATATTTTTCCGTTTCACATTGTGAATATAGAAGTTATTGAAATGAAATATAATTAGCATAAATATATGTAACTAGATCTTAATCAATCCACACTTAATTGTTCTTTTATCAATGGCAAGCTTTGATTACTATAATTATGATTAGCATCAATTACATCAACAGTCCACCCTGACAAATAAACAGAAGCTGCAAATCTTTCAATAACAAACTTACATAAGGGTGTCGAAAATTACAAATTACTAATTACACGGCAATTTATTTAAAAATTAAATGAATCAATACCACCTTGATTTTTGAATTTATTATCTGTATCTGCATATTTGTTTGCGGAATGCCAATAATTCTCACCTGACACAAATAGCATTGTTGTAAAGTTACTATTTGCACTGTACTCGTCGCCCAGAATGTTTCAAAGTCAGTTGATGCATAAATTAGTAAGTCTAGACGTAGGTTGATGAGAAGGACTCTTAACGCCATGCAAACTAAAAAAGGGATCATGTATAACGTACACGGTCAAAATATTAGCCATTGTTTCTGCCAACATTTGCATCCATGAAATACGTGGAGGAGCAAAACTAATTAATTGGCCAAAGCCGTGGCTGCATGACCCTCAAGGTACTTCTTACAGAAAGTGGTTTTCGTTTGTCGAACTTGATTTATAACTTTATTCACCTTATATTCTTGTAATATGTTGTGTATGACACTTTTTAAGGGTGGAGTTGACCTACGACGCTTTAGTTTATGCATGTGAATATGGCCATTATGTGATGTCCACGATTAGATAACTTGTTGTATTCATATTTCTCATTACTGTCTTGTTTGGAGGGCTTCCAATGTAATGAATTTGATGAATGCGATGTGATGAGAGTACCTTACAAAACTTAATGATGCTTGACTGGACTAATTTTTAATGATCTTAAAAAAATCAGGTAAGATACAACTACACGGGATAATTGAATTAACTTGCCAATCCTTCGTGGAATGGAAATGGGATGTTCCTCGACTTTTTGGCTTGACACAGGGTCAGCAGAGGATTAGGTTGTATTAGCGGACATGGAAATGCTGACTGAGGACCACTTAAATTTGTTTGTCTAGCGTGTAAAAATATGTGGACGTAGCATATGATACCATATTTTTTTAATAATTGCACAGGATGCCAATAATTTAATGCTGACCTGACTTGTCCATTGTTGGTGATGACGCCGATAAAATTAAGGAATTGGTATAAATAGTCAATCCACTCCTTGGAATGGTATCAGTTTACTTCCAGCTTCTAAAGAAGATAATCATTTGTATTCTTCAATACCAACCAACTCCAAACTTCATCATGAACTCCGTAAGTTTCTTTATAACACGGTCGGTTCGGGATTAGGGTTCAAAATATTCATAAAATTGCAAATTCATAATTCCATTTTTTTGAAACATTTATAGATCCTCGCTCTTTTGGCCATCGTCGGAGCTGCATCTGCTGGACTTATTGGAGCTCCAGTTGCCACCTACCAAACCGCTGCTGTAAGTTTATTGTCCAATTGATCACAAAAGGTATACATGACATACATGCTATAATTACCAATTTGTATTTTACAGGTCGCCTACGCCCCAGCTGCCCAAAGCCACCAATTCAACAACCGTGCCCCAGCTGCCCGACTTGCCGTCGCAGCACCTGTGTACGCCCACGCCGCTCCAGTTTACCAAGTAAGCGTTCATTTAAAAATTTCGACATAATCGTTTTGTATTAACGCCATAATTACTTCTTCCTCCAGGCCGCCCCAGTTGCTTATGCTCAACCAATCGTCCAAAAGACCCTCATCCCATCTGCCCAATCTCACCAATACAACCAACGAGTAATCAACTAATTTCTGATATTTTATCCAGACAATTTCTGACAGAATTGATTTTTTATAGGCCCCAGCTGCCCGTATCGCCGTGGCCGCTCCAGTCTATGCTCATGCTGTGAGATTTTAATAATATTATATTGCTTGAAGACATAGCTTTACACATTTGCTAATTTTATTTTTGAATTAAAAATTTCTACAGGCTCCAGTCGCCGTTGCCCACCACGCTTACGCCCCAGCAGTCCATGCTGTCGCTGCCCCCGTCTATGGTGTGGCACATGCTCCAATTGGTCACGCTGCTGTTGTTCACCAAACTTTCTCCACTCCCTTCGCTTCTTACTCCTGGTAAATAATGCTCAAGGCGCTGCCTGCGGAGAATAAAATTGTCCAAATTCCTAAATTATTCTAATTTATTGTTTTTGAAAATTTGAGAATTTTTGAATGATTTGAAATAAAAGCGATTTTAAAATGTAAAAGATTTTTATTTTCTTGCATGGTATGGAAAGGTTTTGCCATCATAATTGTAAAATTACGTCGAAGTTTCTATTACGTGGGCATGCATATTAAATGCTTAATTATTTTGCAATAGCAGACTTAAGACGTTTTTGCAAATGAAAGTAAAGTTATGATTATGATGGTTTTAATTATGCCAATATTTACAAAAAATTCAAGATCATGACCTTAAATAAGGTATCAACACTAATGCAGTAAAGTACTGCAGTGTAGTAAAGGTCACGGTTTAGTGGATACTCTTGACTGACTCTGACTCTGAATCCAATTTGTTGCCGTTGTGTTATACAGAAAAATCTTCTTTTAGGAAGTTTTTCAGATACACGTGTAATTAGAATGATTGCATTGTTTCGTGTGCAAATGTTTCTAAACTGTTGGAAAGTTAATTCAATTTTCACATTTAATTTATTACAAATTCATTAGTATTCGTGATGCAACTTTAAAAACTATTTTGTATTTCTGTAGATTTAGACTGTATTAAAACTTTATTAATGTTACATAGTCTTTGCAAAAGCGTTAGGTTTTTGTAAACGGATTCTGTTCGAAATGTTAGACAATAAATTGGAAATACTTTAAAGGAAATTCTATACATCCGTTTTGTAGAAGTTTTGCATTACATTTGTTTCACTACATTCCCGTATGTTTATCAAATTGAGTCTCCAAAGGTCCATTTCCGTTTCATGCATACAAATATCTTGCATACACGTAAAACAGAAATAACAGAATATTGGTGTGATGAATCCTCATGAAATGCTTACTAACCATAGTATCACAATATTTCAGTTAATCCACATAAAACCCAAAGAGTAATTGATTAAGCATACAAATATCTTGCATCACGTAAAACAGAAATAACAGAATATTGGTGTGATGAATCCTCATGAAATGCTTACTAACCATAGTATCACAATATTTCAGTTAATCCACATAAAACCCAAAGAGTAATTGATTATCTTGCCAATTTTCATGGTATACAATACGATTCACTCTATTTTCAATTAATGAATGAATGTGTGAAAGATAAGAACAAAGTTTTAAAACCCAAAATAAGATATCTCACGCTATAATGTGCATCTGGGTGCGGTGGAGTAGGTGCGGTTTCACTTTCTATTCTTAGATGAGCTTGACCAAGTCCAATCCATTTTGATAATGAAAATTGAAAATGGTCTCGGTAGCTAACTTCACCTTCCCCTCGACATGCATGCTTATACTTGATCGACTTTATCTGCAGTATTGTTTTTTTTAACCTGCTTTACTCTTATTTTACAATTTTAAACTGTTTTAAACTTTGTTTTATGAGTATTTGATTGTTGAACCATTTATGCATTGGCTAAATTAATTCGACTTCATTTTACTTTTATCTGTCAGCCGGAGTGGTGCCGCTGACCCCAGTTGCAATATCTTTGGTTCATTTACAGTGTTGATGTTATCATACGCTTTGCATAAAATGTAGTAATTTTGAAAAAGTTACCCAAGTTTTTTGGAAGTTTTAGCAAAATGGGAAGTATAACAGGACTTCCCAGAAGTACCGGAAGGAGGAGGACAAGACTACAGTTAATTTTTGCAGTTATCCTGCTCAGTTTTTTGTGTAGTGCTAATTGTAACGAGTTTGGATTCCCTGAGGAGTTTGGAAACTTTAATAATTTTAATGTGCCATCACTATTCCCTTCTCAGAATGAAAATCCACCAGAATCTGTAAACGAGGGCCAGTTCCATGATTATCCTGAGGAAAATGTTCATCATGGTCCAATACAGAAAAATGCAGTACAGCAAGACTTTCCCGTTGAACAATACCAAGATACTGAGCCAATCCAGTATGACGACGAAATCCAGGAAAACGGTATCGCCGAATATCCCACTGAGGAATATCAATATCCAATTGATAACCAGCAGCAGCAGCCCTTAACCGAACAATATTACCAACCCCAATCCGAACTATCTCCAAATGACAGAGCCTCTAAAAAACGACCCATGCTCCCACTCTTCCACAAGAAAACCGTGTACCGTCACGGCGTCCGGAAGGGACGCGGACGAAGAAGGAAACCACGTCGACGGCCACGTAAGAGACGACCACCACCACGCCGAAAAAAGAAACCAATCTGGAAATTTCGCTGGCGTAAACCAAAAAGGAAACCAAAGAGGAAGCCAAAAAAGAAACCATTTTTTAAATCTCTACGATTTCGACTACCTTGGAGGAAGAGGAGGAAACCCAAAAAGTTTAGAGGTCCAAGTTTTGCCCCACATGGACCCAGTCACCATTTCCAGTCACATGAAGTTGGTGGTCATCATGATTATGATGATCATCACAAATCATCACCCCGAAGGAGGATTTGAACATGGAGGTGACATTGGACAAGTTTTTGATCACCATCATAATGACGGAGGTGGTCAAGGTGTCGGTGGGGGTGAGCATGTTGAGGAGGGTGGACCTGGTGTAGAATTTCAAGATGAAGGTTTTCCCAATGGTAATGTCGATCCTGGAAATGTCAACTATAATGACGGCTTGGAATTCGAAACTGGAGGCCAAATAGACCACGGCCAACATCATACAGGTCACAAGCGTCCCATAGGGATTGGAATTCCGTATCATGTCCAACCGGATGAAGAATATGATCAAAATCAAAATAGATTTCGGACATTCTCCAGGCTACATTGAGTCCCCTCCACAGGAACAAGATCATCATCATCATCATGGTTATCACGGTAGACCACATAATAATTTTGGATTTGAGCACAGCAATGGCCCTTCACATTACCGTGGTAGAGGTCGAGGTCGAGGTCACCGAAGACCACACGGGTTTCACAGACCACCACCATCCTATAATCATGGACCACCATCTTTTAATCATCGTCCATTCCCAGGTGAACACCACAATTCCCATGGTCCAGTCGAACACCATAGTTCGCATGGTCGTCCACATCCCCAAATAGACGATTATAACCACAGCCATGAGCAGTATGAACAAAACCATAACGAGCATGGATCTGGCAGACCGTACTTTAACTCAGAAAATGATCATCACCACCACCCTGGACCCCCACAGGAACAACATCGTCATAAAGAACCACCCGTTCAGCATTCTCCACCAACCCGAATCCCTTGGCGAAGTAGATGGCCTTTTAAGCTCATGTCCAACTTTTTGAGTTCCAGATTTAAATCAGGGCAAAATTCTTCTCCCCAATCCAAACCCCAGCAAAATGAAAACCAACCACCTCAAGGAAATCAACCCCACTTTGAAAATCATGAAAATCATGACAATTTCCACGGACCACCACCCCCAAATTTTAATCACTTCCAGGAACACAACCAACATCACTCAAAACCAGGTGAAGAGGAACAACCACAATCCCAAGGAAATGATGACTCCAACCGAAAACCTGCCTCACAATTCCAGCCCCACAACGGATATCAAGCTCACCACGACATTGAGCACAGTGTAGTCCAGCATCTCAACCTAAAACCACACCAACAAGGTCCACAATCTGTTCATCACGACCCACACCCACCACAAAGGCCAGATTCTCACCAAGGACCACCTCATCACCACCAAACGCAACAATCCCAAAATTCCCAACTCACCGGAAATACTCTCTTACCTCCTCCTCCCTCTTTCCGGATGCGTCTTCCATCGGCACCAAAGTTTTTGAAAAATGTTCTGAACATCATGCCAAATCCACTTTACAACTTTTTATATTCTCCCATGAACGACAGTCCTCGTCCCAGTTTAGCTGCAACTCAAGCCCAATCCCTTCGTCATCAGGGACCCAGACTCGTCGTCCCAGAACCGAGGCAACCACAAATTCATCAACCATCCCCGGAAAAGGATAAGGAACCGGAACCCGACGTAATTTATGGGAAACCAATGTCCACATCTTCCACACAAACACAGAGACATCCATTTTCCAATCATCCGGATAATCATGAGAGTAAAAAACAAGATAAGCCCAAACTAAAACTTCCCCTACCATTTATCCAGTTCCCCAAAAATGAGTTTGACATTCCGAATCCTTCCCTGGGCTCTTCTTCCTCCCATTCCAATCATGACCGGGAGCGTGACTCTGACCCGTTCGAGAGTAATGGTCCAGTTGGGCGATACAACGTTTTTAAAGTACCCATCAAATTTTCCACACTTCCAGATCAACTTGACTCCTTCCGACCGGATCCTTCGCATAAAAATTTGCCTGACCTGACCGTCAATGGGGATGATGACAAAATGAGTCCGAGCGAGAGTAGTAATCATAGTCATGCCAAACAGATTTTTAAATTTACATCGCATGAAGCTCGGAATCCAAAGCAAAAACCGGCAGGGAACCAAATTTAACCTAATTTAATCTTACCCTTTTTGTAAGTTTAGAAACTTTTAATTTAGTCACTTACTTTGTGCAATGCAACGCAACGCGACGAATAAAAACAAGGATGTAAATTATTTTATTTGCTGTTACAAAATCATTATTGTGAAATTGTTTCGGGTTATCAAGTAAAACTTTTGTTGCATTTCTTAAAAATGCCATATTTAATAATTAAAAAAGCTTTCAAAATGAAATTAAGGAAAGTAAGCACTTTTTTATGGGGTGTGCACCCTTTCAAGCGTGAATAGTAAAGTAGCAGCTGCATGTATTTGTGGTAAATAATGTGGGGAAGGAGTAAATAAATAAAATAAATTAACCTTGAAATTTTCACTATTTAAAAACTCTTCTTATCTTGTGCAGGATGAAAAGGAAATTTTGTAATTTTATTTTCATAGCGTTTAAACTTGGATTTGAGATCGAGCAAGAAAAACAAGTCAACCGTGTCGGAAAAGATGTTTGTATTTAAGTTGGTATACCTAAGACAGCTATCTGAATTGGCATAATTGTGGGTTCAACAGTTTTTTTAAAAATAGTTCAACAAAGACAAGTTGGAACAGATTAGAGTTAAAGCTCAATTTAGATCTTGTTGGATTAAGGCAGTAAGGCATTGGGGATCAGTTAAGTTTGTATAATGTAATTTATGGTATAAAATAAAATGAGTTTTTTTGCCTACTTTTAAACCGATTGATATATGATTATGCTTGCCAAGAGTGGTCTAATTTAATTACCCACTTGTACTTTAAACTACTTACTTACTTTACCTATTTTATATTCTTTCAAGTACCAATAAAATCGATTATTATTCTTATTCGGCTTTATTTCAAACATTTAGTTTGGTATCAGTAGAACAATATCCGAAGTTAATGGTTCAAACTATCACATGTCAGACTGACCAAAAAGGTAATTGATGTGTTAATGCTACATCGCGAAATGAAGTGCATCTAAGAATTGCGGACACAAATGTCATACTGTCAGTTTCAACTGTTATTATTATTACAATGTTTGCGGTTAGTGAATATCATGAAGAGGTTTTTTTCTGGTTTCCGTTAATTTTAAAGAAAATAGGCAACTGATAATACAAGTCACACAAAAAATAACGTATGGCCCTGGTCCCCACACTGCAAAATAAGGGATTACATTTTCATTTTCTATTCAGGACAACACATAAAAATAAGAGTGAAGTAATCACACTTACTTGTATTTCCCAAATACGACATTTGTGGGGCTAAAATTCCACCAAGGCTATAAGAATAAATTTTAACCTTAATTTTTCATAACTTAGTAAGTACACTGATCTTTGTCAAACATACCTTGATGCAATCGTACAAATACTGAAGCACATTGATCTTATCACGGTGGGGAATGTTTCTCCAGTAAAACAGGTCATAATTGCGAAGCTAGTTTCATTAAAAAATCTTGCTGTTAGGCAAGCAATCAAAATCCAGGTTCCGTAACTCAATTTGATCGATTCTTCATCAGACAATAGCTGAATCCCAGCTACGACCATGAGACAAATCACACTTAGAAGAAGAAAACCGATAAAAGACGCTTTTCGACCAAATCTGCAAAAAATGCATTTAAGTTATTTTAAACAAAATGCTAAATTCTTGCATCTTCACCAAATTTCACCTGTTACTAAAATACATTCCTGAAAGTTCAGCAGGTGAGTCTAACACTCCAAGTAGGAACACATTCAGATACGGATTTCCATCAAGATTTTTCATATTAAAAGAAATCCCGTAATAGGTCAAGGCATTGGAAAACCATGCTAAAAACAGGATTGACATAGCCATCAAAATCTTTCTATCTTTAAACACAACCCAACGATTTTCAAAGGCATGCGTCTCATTTTCAGAATCCGATTTAATCACAGATTCTTGGAGTTGGTGCAACGTCTCGAGAGAAATTTCTGGACGGTTGTTCCATTTCGAAATGGTTTTTAGCACGGCACCAGCCTTCTTTGTTTCTTTCTTGCATAAAAGCCATCTCGGGGATTCGGTGAGCCAGCTAAAAATTGCAAGAGACTCTTACTACTAGTGTCCTATTTATTGGTTCGCAATAACTAATTGTTTAAAAAGTCATACGGCACTGTGATTAACAACAGAAATGCAGGAACAACTGAAATCCATGATAAAGTTCTCCAATCTGGACTTAAGTACCCTGTCAAAGCCAACAACATTTCGCCAACTGGCCAGAGTGATACGCTGAATAGACAAAAATAAAATGAATTAATCTAAAAATGTGAATTGTTCGGTATGTACCAGCCACAAATTATCCTCCAAGATGGTGTGAGAAATTCCATCAAATAATTCATATGCGCCACAAGGCATCCTGTGTAATAGTTTTTTTTATGAATATTGCGTTCAGAATTCTAGTGAAATTTACAAATGCAATTGCTCATGCATTAATTATTCATCAAATAATTTACCTCCAGCTGCAATACCCGATAGCAACTTTGATGCAGCATACAAAGGAATGCTGGTTGATTGAGAGGCAAGTATTCCAGATACCCCAAGTAATGTACAAATCATAAAAAACGCTGGTTTCCTTCCAAACCTAATTGGAAAGTGATCATTACTGACGAAAGATGCACAAACTAATGGATTCGGTTACCCAACTTTACCTGTCTGCAATCTGTGCGGTTATCAAGGGGCCAAGAGCACTGCCAATCATGAATAGGCTGGTGAGGGAATCGGAAATCCATGATTTGTCACAAATTAAGTTCCACTAAACAATAATTTTTATTTGTCAACTGATTTTGCATAATACCAGATTAACAATTAAGTTGCACCTCTTGGACAATGGATTTAAATGGAGGTTTAGCCCTGACTTCGCCATCCACGCATCTCTCAATATTGCAGAGATCATCCTTGGAGAGAAGATTAATTGAGGAGTCATTTCTTTCACAATAAAAATCAACGTGGGTTGTAGTTGTCAAAATAGGAGAGAGAGCAACCTATCATGAAATTATTTTTGCTTATTTTTAATTTAAAACTATTTGTAATCACAAGCAGTTAACTAACCATTGCTCCAGGAATTTCCAGAAATATAATGACGACTGTAGTAAAAAATTGGAATCTTGAAAATCCTCCTGTAGTGATTTTACAGGATAATTATCAAATCATAAAAAATAATTGACTAATAAATCCTCTTACCTAATTGTTCATAAACGTCTTCTACTTTTAATTCCTTTTCTGCATTTGTTGGGCTGGTGTCGATTTCCTTCAGAGGTACATCAGAATCTGGAGATGGAACTCTGGGTTCAGTGTTATCCCCCATTTTCTTGCAGATTGTAAAGTTATTGTTGTTAAATTTTTAACAGAAAATTTGATGAAAATTTGAGATCAGTTCGCANTAAATTTTTAACAGAAAATTTGATGAAAATTTGAGATCAGTTCGCAACAAAGCGACATCACATCTGAACTAAACCAGCTTGCAAACTACTTTGTCATTAAACACTTTTTAAGAATTGAATCCGGTTTTCAATTATTTCAAGTATCCGGTCTGTTTTATGGGGATGCAACAAATTGTCGGAGTATGAGAAGGCATGAATCCAATAAAATTAGATACATCACTCACTTTACAACAATGGATG
This sequence comes from Folsomia manolachei, assembly GCA_036491905.1. NCBI lineage: Eukaryota > Metazoa > Arthropoda > Collembola > Entomobryomorpha > Isotomidae > Folsomia > Folsomia manolachei. The sequence goes on from JAAXNX010002800.1 coordinate 11,204, forward strand.
AAATGTCAATGTGTCTAAACTTGGTAAAGCATTAACAAAACAGGTAGATGGTGGCTTGATTCAGTGAACTGGAACATGCCACGCAGAAGCATACAAGGTTAAATAAATTAACCTAAAACTTGAAAATATGAAGCTTATTTTAGATACATAACCTGAGCGAAATACTCGTGCATTACAGATAAATTTGTATGAGACGCATAAAATTCGAGACTTTATTTTTCTGGAATTAAGACTCGTGCGTACCAAATAAAAAAAATCAGGCATTTTGTCCGAATTGACCGTTTCGTATAATCTACAATTCTGGCCATTTGGCCAAATCCTTGACCTGATGCAGGTTTTCATAACCAACTTGCCGTAATATTCAGTGATTTAATGATAACTGTGAAAATTAGGTACGTAAAATCTAAACTTAGCCTACACAATTCTCTTAAAAAAATAAAAAAGATGATTCATGACTGTAATGATTAGTAATTATCTTACATGCCTCTGTTTTATTGCACTGTGTAATGAAAATGTAGTAAATCAAGTTAATTTTTGGAAAATTAGATTATTAATTGCGTACACTGCTTTCATAAACATTAAATGATGTACACATAATTTTGTCAAATGAGCAAAAGAGCTATTACAACTCATAAAATCATTAATTAATATTTAAATGACTTGACACCATATTTAAAAGTGTCATTTCTTAAGTGCTAATGTCGAGCCAATTTGGCAAGAATAATAATATGTAAATGACTTTCAGCCAAAAATACAATGCATTGATGTTGTTACTTAAATGCATAAAATTTCCTCCAGGATTCATCTTACAGATTCCAAGAACCAAATGATTACTACTTAAATCGTAACTATCTATTTTTATTTGCGGCCTTTCGTGTCTATTTTATGTCTTGAACTTGAATTGTTCATAATTATATAAATTGAGGAGATTTAACAAATCTTCCTCCATTTGAAAACTAGCCACTAGTCGTTCGTGCCTTCTGCTTACAACAAATAGCAAAAATAAAAAGGAACCACCATAAAATACACAATGAAGGCATTCTTTGTTCTCTTCGTTTCTTCCATGTTGGCTCAAACCCTTGTAACCCATTTTGCGAGTGCATCTCCTATTTTGGTAGGAGATGAGGAGAAACCTGG
>JAAXNX010002801.1:0-12340 GCA_036491905.1 Folsomia manolachei
ATACTTCACTAGATGATATTCAACCACCCAAATTTTACGAGAGTGAGGATTCTTCCCGAGAACAGAGCCGCAAGGACTCGCCCTACTCATCCATGAAGGACCCAATTGTGGAGGTGAAGCCTACGCCCAAGACTGAGGCTGCCGTTGCCCCCACCATCATTGAGAAGAAGAAAGAGGAAGTTGTGGAGAAGAAGAAGGAAGTGGCAGAACCTGTCAAAAAACCTCCTCAGCCCCCCACCCGACATTCTGTCCAGGTTTCGGATAATGCGGATTTTGAAATCAGTCCAGAGATTCAACAGATCCTCAACACATTTTATCCAAGTAAGCAAACTTTTTTGGTTTTCATATTTCTCATGGAATCTTGGTTGGTTGGTTGGCTTGTAAATTGGAGCTCTGGACTTAATTGCGTTGTACTTATGGAAGAGTTTTGAGTCCTGAAACGTAAATCTATGACTCATAAACAACTACTGTTGTTTAACAACACCATTTTCATGGACTTGGTAATAATAGTTGACCATGCATCGTCACACATCCTCCCAACGGGACTGCCTGAGGCTATTTTTATTTTCTGACCCAAATGTCCAAAAATGAAAGCAGTCCAAAACAAAGGAATGAATCCATAAAATCTTTCCTTAGTGCAGGCATAGATTGCTTGCATAACTGGATACTTTTAATTTTATATCTCATAATTTTGACCTTTACCCTGACGCCATGTCAATCATTATATTGTGACAGAATGGGAATTCCAAAATAATTTTGTGATTCATGTTCACCCCCTCCAGGCTGGAGGGCGGTTGGAGCTGGATCCTTGGTGTTTCTCTGTTCCGTTGTTTGACAGTTGCCCATGCATTTGAATCCAAGGAACACATGCTTTTGTACTTCCTCCCTTTTGGACTTTGTGTTATCAACAAAAATTAGATAAGATAATCTCCGTGGGACAAGTTCATATTATTATTGTTGTTGAGCTGGAGTGAACCTTGAGACCTTTTGGGATAGTCAGGCATTGTGACATATTTTAGTTACGGACTTTTGGATTTCTGAAGTAAATTCGACAATTTTATATTTTTGGGGATTTTCGTGAAGCCAAGCTGTAAGTATTTTATAATTTATTGATTTGGACTTGGAGAGACTTGGAATCAAATATTTATCAACAATCTCTAATCTACGGTATTTACGGGAAGACAATATAAATCACATATATTTTATTAATTTGTAATTGAATTAATAAGAATTGTAATTACTATGTCTTTGTTTTGAAACTAATCACAAAGAAACAAGTTGGGTCAGTCACATGACATTGCAGATTTTAATTCGTGGATCGTAGTTTAATCTTTCAATATCTATTGAAGTTAATAACTTTACTTGAATTTTGAAATTACTGGAAGCGTGCGACAATCATGTATATATCGATAATCGGCATAATATATTTATTAGCATCGGATACATTGTATCTTTTACTAAAATCGTAGTCGAAAAAGTTTTGAATACCATGAATGTATCTATATTCTTATGCATTTTTGTATTTACCAATTTTTTAACCATCATAATCCATCATCATTCAGCGCATCCAGGGGTAAAAAATACTTCTCATGCACCGTTCACATATTTAATGGAGATATGGAACGGTGTTTGCTACTTTAATTGTTATTGTTTGCGCAAAAAAGGTAATGATCCACTAGCGAAATAAATAAATATTCCCAGTGTAGCATCCATGCTAGGAATAGGAAAACCAGTTAAACTTTGGACTTGAATTTTTATGAAGTATAGCAGAATTACTCCTCAGACGAGATAGTCCTCTCCTCGACCTTGCATTTAATTCGCTTTTAACTAAAGTTGAGCTTTATGGTGTAATATATTCTAGCCTAGCTACACGTCAAAATCTGCAGAGTCAGCTCGAATCTTAATCTTCCTCTCTGTTTTACCGAGATTGGAGATTGTTGTAAATAATAAATATAATTTAATCTTTTTTTCATTTTAACCTATTAATTGGATATTTTAGGAGAAAATGACTTCCGATTTTGACAACAAGAGTACAAATGGGTCAAACAGTCCGTATAGTGACCTAGGAGCTGGAGATCTCATTGAAAAGTCGTCCAGTCCTAGCTTTGCAAGTGTTTTGTGTCCAAGTAATAATCAAGCTTTTGGATTCTCAATTTTAATTTAAAGCCAACCAACCAATCTATTATCACGATGCTCATATTTATGCTCATATTTATGTGTAACATAAACCCTATGAGGCGTCATTTCTTAATTGCCACTTTCTTTTGTCTTTTATAGGAGCCTGGTTTGACCCCGCAAAGTTACACCCTACAGGTAAATGTTTTCACTTTGTCCTAATTTAATTTCATTGTTAATTGAGTTTGCTTCCATCCATATTCTCAAGATGAAAGTTCCATTCCTTTCTCCAGGAGAAATTCTCCTTGTGAGAGACGGGCAGGGAAAGGTTTCTTCTATGAAGTTCATAATAAGGTAGGGACGCTGTAGATGTGGTTCAGGGCAGAAAGCGGGAAATGCACACGTGTCATCCAAAATGTTTTGTTATAAAGTATTGAATTGAAGCGTCGTAGAAAGTGTTGGCTGGCACTGGTGCTAAATGCAGGGTAGGGCAAGGAGTGAGTGGAGTGGGTAGGGTGAAAGTCCTTCCAGCTCCTCAACTCCTTAGTTACAACATAGGGAAATAATGCGAGGGAAAGTTGTGGCTTAGAGGTTCACACTGCTTTCTATATTAAGGAGGGAGAAAAGAAGGACGAACTGAACACCATCACATTACGATACCCGAGAAAGGATCGCATGCTATGAAAGGAATGAAAACGCCAGCCACTAATGTTACATATAGATCTTTTCGTTAATGGATATAGAGGTTGGCTATACCAGAGAGTAAACAAACATGGTCGAAAGAAAGCATGTAATGGTAATGTTTCCAAATTCGGGCAGAAGAGAAGAGTAGCTTTTGAAGAGTTTCGTTAGTATCGATCTGATGTTGGGAGTCGGGTTGGATTCGTGAGGGGGAATAGTTTCATTCGCAAAATCACGGAGGACCATAGCCTGGCTTGAGTTGTCCGTCCCTTCTAAATAAATGGAACCAAGTAAGTCCTTTAATACACGTAGGTATATATATGTCCTGTGAAATTCAAAGGGAATATAAAATTCAGTTAGTTTCGGAGGGGAAAGTTGACGCCTGAGCCGTCCAAAATTTTACTGTTTATGTGCGTGAGCTTCTGCGTTGTATATTTCTAATCGGACTGGTTGCTTTGATGTTGTATAATATCAAAAAGCTAACCTGGGAACGTCCTATTGTACTTTCCAATCTCTTTGCAGTATCCGACAAAACTAAAACTAGGTCTTTCAAATATCCAGTGCAAAATAGCCAATTGCTGTCAGCTACGAAATTTACTAACAAACTTTCCTAGCCGAATTGTTCAATACTTTCTTTTAAATAATTAAGTGAACAACAAGTCTTTGAGTAAATGTTCTTTTGTTCAGGATTGTCTGGCTTGAACAGTGATTATCGAAGTTAAAATCACAAGAGACTAAATCCACCTCGCCAAATAGTTGAAGTTTGTCAAAATTTTTGGCAACAAAAATTCTAGAAGGTTTCAGACTCTGTTACTGCTCAGAATTTAGTGCATCCCGAACATTTTCAGATTGGGATCCGAGTTTCTTCGGTCGGAATTTTTTTTGCATTTACTTATTCACTTGTCGCGTGGTGCAAAGATTTGCACAATCCTTTTCCTGTCGGACTTGTACCGAGAGTGGATGGAGTACGTGAGAGTGAGTGTTTAGTTGGAGTAAAGGAAGGCTCCTCGTTCCAAATTTGTGGCAATTAGAGAGATATGTGCATTGCCATTGCAATGCATTTTGAATAAAGGCAAAATTCCGACATTATTTTTCCGTGATAGCTGACCAAATTTGCCAGTGAGTGAGTAAGTGTTAATCAATAGAGATTCGAAAGGATCATAATGGCAGGATTCATAAACCGAGAGTGTTGTAAGTGCCAACTGTTTGATCCTTTTCTCATGTTTTCCAATGATTTATTAATAATATGTTATACTCGTTGATAAATTGTGGTAAGAAATGTACCGATTTTGCTATCGTTATTTGTTGCACATTAAATTAAAGTCTATCCAGAGTTGTCTGTGACAGTCAGTCAGTTTGGCTCAATATGAGAGTTCAGAATTCAAGGGCAGCGTAATTCCATCAGTACTCATTTTATTTTATCGCTGTTTTATATGCTTCCGTTTCCAATCACACTGAACTTTGAGCTTAAAGTCAGCGTTTTCGCTTTCATTGAATCATTTTGGGTCAGTTGGTTGGTTATAGAAAGCAATGGCTTGCAAATTTTAGCCGGTTACTCGACTTTGCCAAAAAACCGAAACTCGTCCATGCTCTGGTATCGTGCATACAAAGTTATCCATGACAAGGCGTGGTGGCTTGGCCTAAATGTAATCTTATCAGAATAACTGAATTACTGTCTTCCTCGGTGATTTTGTAGTGTTGGATAGCGTCACTATTGAGGTGGAGGTTAGTTGGCATTTTATCCATGCAGTTTAAATCTGAGATTCCAATATATATGGATCATGAGTGCATTCTCGTGTTAAAATTTCTCCTGTTAAAACTGTTCTCCGTTGGTCTGTACTAGAGAGCATGGATTTTTAGACTGGGACAAAGCTTGGCTCAAAATAGTTCATTCCATAGCTGATTTAGGTACATTTTTAGATCCAGATATACCTCGCCAGCAAATGAATAAGTATATTTCCTCTCTGCTCCAAAACCACAATAATATACACGCTCTGAATAGCTTTTATTTTCATGACTAATGAATCAAACTGTTTTTTAGTAGAAGAATGAGTACAATACTGAAGTATTNGCAAATGAATAAGTATATTTCCTCTCTGCTCCAAAACCACAATAATATACACGCTCTGAATAGCTTTTATTTTCATGACTAATGAATCAAACTGTTTTTTAGTAGAAGAATGAGTACAATTAGTACATTCATATTATTTAGTATTTGTATCCAATTTCTACTAAACTTTTAACGTACTTTAAAAAGAAAATGAAAGATGGAGTGGAATAAAGAAATTTTCTCCAACTGCATTTTCAAAGAACCGGTAGAGTTTGAACAGCTTGGTTTGTTACAGAGGTCATGGTATGATTTGTAGCTGAGTGGGATGCGATATAATTATTGTTACATTTTCTTGTTATGCAGAAGAGTGCATGAGTGCAACACAAATTTTAAATGCAGATAACATGGTCTTCATTCTGTCTTCTTTTGCGAGGTTTTGAAAAGCCTTTGAAGCAAGAAATGCAAAAGAGTTACATTGATGCAGGAGCATTCACTTGTTTCTTTTTGTATAATTCTTTTCAAGGCATTGACAATGCTCAAGTAAACTAACGCCCTGCCTGACGCATCCTCATTTTGCAGTTGTGGCGAAATTGGTTGATGTGTAGGCATCCCTAATTGTTAAGTTGAGTCATCAGAGTCGTCACTGGCTGTGGCTGGAACGAAAGAGTTGGAAGTAAACAATTTGACACAATGAAATTAAGCATCATCATTCACGCAGCGTTGTTTAGCAGTATTTGAAGTAATTCATGCGTGACCCTGGAGGTGGGGGTTGGCTGATTTCAAACGTAGCATCATCAGAGATGCAAAATTGTTAGCAACCGTACCCTGAAATGAAACTACTGTCTGCTATAGACAGTTGAAAATAAAATGGAGAATCAGGTGTATTATATGTTTCAAAGGAGTTTGATTTTGGTGGTGGCGAGCATATAGTTATAAAAGTTGGAGATGATGTGTCCGCTTAAGGAAGAAGGTGGTTTTTACTTGTAGCATAGTTAGTGTAGACGTATCCGACCGAATTGTATCCTCCATATTCCATGCATATGAAGAAATAAGGATTCAAGTCATAAGAGTAAGCCTTTCTTTATTATTACACTCTGGTTACAGTACAATAATGTTTGGTTACATTGTATGATACCATATTCGATTAAATATTAAACCCAACGTTAAATCCGCCACAAACACGCAGATAGGAAAGGATTATACGCACCACTCTGTGTCCACATGTAGTTCAAATTCAAGTTTACTTTGTAATGGTAAAGTCAAGTTCTGTCTGTTTTGTAGGAGTTGCAACTTATTAGCCATACTGCAGTCAAGTAAAAGAATTTTTACGTTACAATCAAGTTTATTACGGCCAAGTTATAATATTATATTGCTGTTAGATTAGTTCACTAAGCAACAGATTCATCAGATTGTGGCCGCAAAACTTGCAGAAATATAGAATTGAACACTCGTTTTGCACTTGGTCACATCACATTCATTGCTGCATTTTCGCTTACACCGCAGTGTCTCATCGTTTCCATATTGAGCAGGAATTGATGGTAGGAAATTGGTAGGAAAAGATTTTCATAGTGCAGGCTTGTTTGAGATTTGACAGTGATTGGTTCTACTGCAGTTTGAGTAAAGTTGGAATTAAGAGTCAAGAATTGAGAGTACGGTGTCAGTCAAAAGTCCATATGGGTCGAAAAAATAGACAGGGCTCAAATGGGGATGTCGGCGAGGTCATCTATGATGATGGACCGGGTAGGATGGGTTAAAATAATGTTTTATTTTCACTTACTTTACTCAGTGAGTTTCAGGTATTTTTAACCATATTTTTTGTCCTTATTGCAGTGAGCGAACTCGTCTACTGGAGGGATCCAAAGAAATCCGGAGTCGTCGCCGGAGCCATCTTTGTCGTGTTGATCGCCTTGACCTGTCTGTCTCTCATCAGTGTTGTTGCGTACACCGCACTTGCCGTTCTTTCAGGAACTTTTGCATTCAGGGTGTACAAGGCAGTGCTTCAAGCAATTCAGAAGACAAACGAAGGGCACCCCTTCAAGTAATATATCTACCAAAACTTGGTCATAAGTTTTTTTTTCAAAAACGTGAAATCCTAATGTCGTTTCCTTCCACATTTAGGGATTATCTGGATTTGGATATCACGTTTTCCGGTGAAAAGGCTCAGGAATTGAGCAATGCGATCATTGCATACGCAAATGCCGGTCTCCTCAAACTCCGACGATTGTTCTTGGTTGAGGACTTTGTCGATTCTGCTAAATTCGGAGTGTTTTTGTATGTCCTCACGTACATTGGTGGTTGGTTTAACGGACTCACTCTAATCATTTTGGGTAAAGTATTATTAATGATATCGTTATGCTCTGTCTCATGTTTATGCAAATGCAAGTTTCAAAAAATCTAACTTAAATGCTTCTGGTTTTGCAGGTGCGATTGCTCTGTTCTCACTGCCAAAAGTGTACGAGACCAATAAAACCGTCATTGATCAGTATATCGATCTTGTCTGGGGAAAAGTTTCCGAAATCAATGAAAAGTGAGTTAGACTAAAAAAAATCCGCATTGCGCATTTTTTCAGCTTACCTGGGTCACCTTTCTAAAACGACTTGTAAAATTTTCTTAGGGTCACCGCAGCCGTTCCTTTTTTGAAGAAGGAAAAAGCTCAGTAAACACCATCGTTATTAAAACCGACAACTCACCATCAATCAACAACAACATCCTTTTTTCTTTCAATGAAGCAACAACACTAGCATAATGTGAATATCCTCCCCCAACCAACTTACTCCTAAAAGCAACTAGTTGAACATGAATTTTTTTGTATGCATCAGTCATACCCACATAAAATACACGAGCATCGAATGGATCAATTCATGGATGAATATAATTTTGTAATTCTTATGTATTGTAAACGCGGCTGTATTATTTAATTTTTATGCTGGGCACCGAGTACCGCTGATTTTGATATTAGTAAATTTTTGGACCCCTTAATCAAACATTAGAAAATTACTAAATTAAAAATTGCAATCCAAATAACAAATGTTTCCACTACTCATTGAATTATATTATTCTCACTGTAGTATCATTAACTAACAATAATAATTACTATATAGTGCAAATTCACGTATATAAACTATTGATGTTGCTCGCAGCGTGCTATCCGTAGATTGATAAGGGTTTTTGTTTTGTGTATGTCAGCAGATTCATTCAGAATTCGTTTTGTTCATTAATTTGCAGCAAAAGGTTACAAGTGGCAGGGCACATGCAGTCCATTATTCTTATTTTTAACAAGGAATAAATCTTGTGAGTCTGTTGTCACAATTTATGTAAAAATGATTACTATTTTTTGGCTTTTATTATTTGCACGTCAATATATATTTCTAAAATGGGTCGCATACAATCCGTCACTTTGAAGTTGTGTTCATACAATTTGTCCTAGTGTTTGCCGACTAATATGTGATAATGTGACATGAAGATAAGCTGCATTTTTTATAGTAATGTACTACACAAGTGGCAGAACATAAAAGAAGGGACGGTTAAGTCAAGTACAAAGCAATCTGTGTAAGTATATCAGTGGGGTGGTGAACAAGCAAATTGGCAAGTTAATTGAGTATCCAGAAAACAAAGGCCTGTGGCTATTGTTGTATTACAAATATTTAGTTGATAATGGCGAGTGTTACAAATTCAGCCTTTAGAAAATTAGAGGATCTTGAGTCTAGTTCCAGCTAGCGTCACTTTACTTGTGTGACAGACATTTTGTGACACAAATTGAGATCATTGTTACATAGTTCATGCATACCTTTAGCTGAGTATTTGTGCAGCAGCAAGTGTAGTTTAAGAAAATGGAACAATTTAAAGGACAGTCTAGAATTGCAAGTACTAACTAACCAGTTTGTAATAGCTTTAGATTATTTTTAAACCCAACAGTTTTAGTAAATGTTTGCAAGAGGCATAACTCCAGGACCTTAAACTTCACAGCTTGATTAAAAGTAATTAATATATGAAACCTGAAATAACCGTCAGCTTACTCCCAGTGTGCAAAAAACAATTTTAAAGGAATCTCATCCAATCAGCTACAGCATAAATATTGTCACTGTTCCGTAACTTAACTTGTGCTAAACAAGATAAAAATAAATACAAACAAATAATCATGATTTAATACGACAAAATTTACAAAAACAAGCCTTGTAGCTTTAAGATTTTTAGTGACTTGAAGTGGCGATAAATGTATGTCTGCGCTATTGTAATAAATTAAGGCTCCTTTTAATGCTTGGGATTACAAGATTCGAGTGCTTTCACTAATAAAAAATTTGTATGAAAATCACAACTTGATAAATGTTCTCCATTCTTCATTGCCCACTTTATTTTCTAAAATGGCTTTTCATTCCCAACAAATTCGGAGCAATAATTGTGCACAAAGGATATCCTCAAAGGTTTTTAGACTTAATTCATTCCACCTACTCAGATTCACAAAGGTTTTGGCACTAGATTACAATAAAGTGCATTTTCCTCATTTTTGGCTTTGATACAAGTTTCATGTTCCATTTCATTACCATTTCTCCTGCAACAAATGCTGTAAAAAGATTGGTGCAAAATCCAGATCATTTGTAAATAAAATCCAATTTTACAATTGTATTTTTGAGCATGATCTCCCATTGCAGATCGGAATTACTTTCGCTCATAACAATTTTTGCAATAACACGCATTAACAGAGATGAACTATTTTTATTGTTGGTGACATGCAAATTAAAAACTATGCATTGCCGACATGGACCTTCTTCCTTCCCTCTTACAAACAACATGATAGCATAATACACTCCTGTCAAGTGATGTACATAACTAATGGCATTTAACTAAAGAGCAACTATAATTTTGCATCCCCTACACTCATGAAAACTTGTGTTTTGCATATAGCCAACCAAACCAAAGCAGTTTGTTTCGGGGTTCAGATAGAATTTATAAGAACTTGACTTTGACTCCAAGTAAATGATATAAAATGGCCCGTGTGTAGTCGACTTGTACCGAAGGAGAGAGCAAGAACCAGGCAAACCTATGGATGGATGGATGGATAGAACAGAACATATTATCCTTGAAACATCGTCTGCTTCAATCCTGCTTGATCAGAGATCTTGCTCCCAAGACAAGACAAGGTTTGTCCAGTTTATGTCTCAGCTAGTTAAATAACCTTTACACTCATAACTGGGTAGCTAATCACGTAATAAAACTACAGAATAATTCTGAAAATTCATTGTATTTTCAGGAGAAAGTAGCAGCCAGCAGTAGACAGAAAGTACCCGGATCGTAACCTTGAACTTGGAAAGAGCCCGGTACTGGGTATTTCACCTCAGTTTCCTGCTTATAGGTGAGGTTTCACGATGAAACACTTTTACTTTTCTATTACACGAATTGCGTTGGGTTTAACTTGCTGAAATTATTGACAGAATGTCGGCACCCGTTCGAGATGAAGAGCAAGAGAGGAGAAAGCAAATTAGTGTTCGTGGGATTGCTCAAGTCGAAAATGTTGCCAGCTTCAAGAAAACATTTAATCGACATTTGCATTACACTTTGGTGAAGGATCGAAACGTGTCGACGGCTCGAGATTATTATTTTGCTCTCGCCCACTCTGTCAAGGATCACTTGACTTCAAGATGGATTCGGACGCAGCAATATTGGTACGAGACGGATCCCAAGGTAGGCAGGAATTCGAATCATTTTAAAATGCCAATTTATCTGAAGATTATTTACTAATTTTTGAAAATGCCAATTCCAGAGAGTTTACTACCTCTCTCTCGAATTCTACATGGGCCGATCCCTCTGCAACACGATGGGGAATTTAGGCATTCAATCTGCTTGTGATGAAGCCATGTACCAGGTACGGAATCTTTTGGTACAATGTTTTATAATATTTATCATTGAAGCAGAGAGTGAATATTGGTTACGTAATTCATAATAAGCTCAGCAAATAATTTGACATCTCGCTCTGATGAGATGGATAAACATCTCGTGCCTAAGGAGTGGTGGTGGATAATGTTGGAGATCTGTCTGGCTATTTTTTAAACCCATCACAATCTGTAAAGATTAAGTGATATGACTTATACGCTAATTTAAGCTGTGCGTGTGTCTATAAAGTGAATGACATTTGCCCTTGATACATAATATTTTAATGTTGTTTGTAGCTTGGTCTGGATATTGAAGAGCTTCAAGAGATGGAGGAAGATGCCGGGCTGGGAAATGGAGGTTTGGGACGCTTAGCCGCTTGTTTTCTCGACTCAATGGCCACTTTGGGACTGGCTGCTTATGGCTATGGGATTCGATACGAGTATGGCATCTTTGCCCAAAGGATTCGTAACGGAGAACAGGTTGAGGAACCGGATGACTGGTTGCGATATGGATGTCCATGGGAGAAAGCACGACCAGTAAGGATCATTCATTCCCATTTTAAAGGAACATGGTCCATAATTTGGGTTATCTTGTTAACAGGAGTACATGGTCCCAGTCCACTTTTACGGAAGGGTAATAGACACACCTACCGGCCGTAAATGGGTGGACACACAAAAAGTTCATGCACTGCCATACGATAACCCAATTCCGGGATATAAAAATAACGTCGTGAATAACCTCCGCCTCTGGTCAGCAAAAGCACCAGTTGAATTCAATCTTGGCTTCTTTAATGATGGAGACTACATTCAAGCTGTGTTGGACAGAAATTTAGCCGAGAATATTTCTCGTGTGTTGTATCCCAACGATAACTTTTTTGAGGGAAAGGAACTTCGATTAAAACAAGAATATTTCATGGTCGCAGCTACTTTGAATGTAATGAAAATTTAAATGAAAATTTGTATTTGAAAAGAAAATGATGTAATGAATTTTATCTTGTTGCAGGACATTGTTCGTCGATTTAAAAATTCACGATTTGGAAGCCGAGAAGCTACTCGAACCAATTTGGACTTGCTCCCGGATAAGGTTGCCATTCAATTGAACGACACGCATCCCTCACTTGCACTTCCAGAGTTGATGCGAATTTTGATTGACATCGAGGGTCTCAGTTGGGATCAGGTTAGTTTTCCGGTGTTTTATCGTGGTTAAATAATGACAAAAAGTAAATCACGTAAATGTTTTGAAGGCTTGGAACATTACAATCAAAACATGTGCCTACACCAACCACACCATTCTTCCGGAAGCATTGGAACGTTGGACTTGTACAATGCTGGAGAACATATTGCCCAGACATCTTGAGATCATTTATCACATTAACTTTCTCTTTCTCAAGGTACAATAAACATCACAAATATTTACAACAGTTACATGAAACTTGAGCTAAATGGATGAATACTTTGTCTGGGTGGTGATTTAGGAAGTAGAGAAAAAGTATCCTGGAGATATGGATCGAATGCGTCGAATGTCAATGGTTGAAGAAGATGGTGAAAAACGAATCAACATGGCCTTCCTGTCAATTGTGGGGTCACATGCTATCAACGGCGTGGCCGCTCTGCACTCTGAAATCTT
>JAAXNX010002802.1:0-12331 GCA_036491905.1 Folsomia manolachei
TCTGTATGCTACGAATACCTTCTTTTACATTATGACATTTGCTATTTATTTACATTGTCATTAAGGCGTCTCCCACTTTACAAAGTGTAAAATGCTCTACTCGTTAGATTTACATTGTTGCATCTTCGTGTATGCATTGCATGATTCAATTTAATTAGCCACGCATTAGATTTAGTCATTCGTACTTATCTTATCAGTTTTCAAATAATTAAACGAGTCTTCATCAACGATTGACTTTAATGACTTGTTAATAGTTTTTTAAGGGTTTGTTGAATATGTTACAATGACGATTACTCTAGGGTAGTTTGGTAAAAGCAAGCCTGGTCGATATTCCTCATTCTTGTACTAATATATTTCTTAACTTAACGACCGTAAACTTTTATAAAAGGGATTGAACTGAACCTACCAAAATTTAGTAGATTCCCGACCCCTTCACTAAGCAAGATGAAGCTTCTCAATTGCTCGACTGGACTTTTCATTCTCGGCGTCTTCCTTGGCGTTGCTGACGCCCAGCTTGGAGCCAAGTGTTCGGATCGAATTGCAACATTGTATCCGCGACAAAATCTTGATTTGGGCAGAGTAAATTAAAAACTAAAATTAGTTTAAAAAAAGTTTATAAAATAATGAACCAACTATTTCACTTTCAGATGGTTGGCGAATGGATGGGAATAGAAATGGTAATTTTTTTAGTAATCCAGTGCAATATTTAGAGAAATTTGATCGCTAAATTGATATGCATTTTCATTCCAGGCGTGGAGAGACGGGAAACAAGTAACTCCCCAATGGGCAAGGTGTCCCAGCCAAGTATTCTCTAAACAGGATAATTCCATCAATCTAAATATCATTCTCAAGTATTTAATCACAACTTTACTTTTTCTTGACGAAGTAAAGTTTTAATTAACCAAATATTTTTGTATTAACAAGATATGACCTCGTTAAGACAAACCAACATGTAGAACGCATCGGGCAAATTGATATTACTCCGGGACAGCCGTCACACTGGAGAAAGTGGTTTTTTGAGGATCCCAGTAATCTATCAATATAATAAAAACGCTACGATGATAATGTGACTAATCTGTAAAACTTTTCTCTAGAACGATGGTGGGAGGAGACTGTAATCGCGACGGACTATGACAATTTCTGGATCCAGTACGAGTGCGAAGTAGACAAGGAAGGAGTTCGAGTGGAAACGGTGGTGATGAGGTCAAGACGGCGAAGTATAAGTCGAATGGAAAAAGAGATTTACGAGAGTCTCGTAGAAGGACTTGGATTCCCTGCGACTAATTTTGTTACCGTCCCACAGCCACCGTCTTGTGGCATCGGAAATACGACAGTGGGTGGAGGGATAAAGCCTAAAGTTCCACCGATTTGGTTTAATTTAGACTAGTGGAAAACGTAATGTTCAATTATTGGTTTGAGATAACCAATAAATATTTCACATGTTTTAAATATGTATTGTGCATGACTGACTAGTATGGATTATTTAAAAAAATTAATCGAATCATTTTGCTTAACCGTTTATTTTCTGGATTAGTCAGTCATTACAAAACTATAACATTAATCAGACTTGTAAAAAGAAAACTAAAGAATTAGGAAAATAACAAAATATTTCATTAGCACCACTTTGACTGGTACTTTTATCATCAATCACATCATCTAAGTTCTGACCTGAGATCCAATTGTTTCAATAGCCCACAGCCATTAAACCCATATACATGATAATTTCAACCATGGCATTCAACTTTCCTGACTCGACATCATCATCGAAGATAACAGCGGAAGGGTTATCCTGAATTTGGGGTACATCCACATGTAACAATATCATGTAAATGTTCGAGACCCGATTGTCATTGTCGCTCTCTTTTGGGCGTTCAATAGTAGCCGTCTCCACTTTCATTTTCAGCTCATCTTCAATTGCAGAAAAAAATCCAGATATTCCCAACTCGTGAGCTTGCATCCAGGTCTTGAATTTTTCGACAGGTTTGGCTTCCTATAAGAAAAATAAAAATAAAGAAAACGAAGCAACAAAACAGGATTTGTTTGCACACTGACCAGTGGGTATTTCCGGTTCACTTCTTCTGCAAATGAAATCATTTCTTGGACTCGAGGACCCCCCATATCTCTCAGCTTGATATATTCGTTTTCAAGAAGTTTGTCAAGAGATTTTCGATTCATTAAGTCGCCCATTGATTTGGCTATAAATTCCATTTCGTCCGAGTCCGAGTCCGAGTCAGATCCAGATGGCGGCGGTGAGTTGTCTTCCGTAAGTGACACACATTGAAGCTCCTCCTCCGCCGAAAAAGACAATATTTCCTTCAGTCTGGCTTCGAAATCGATTTCATCGATATCTTCGCTTACTCTATCTTCTCCGTTTTCAGTTTCATAGGTTTCAGTTTCAACATCAACATCAGATTCAGGTTCAATCTCAATTATCTCAACTTCAGCTGGCTCACCAGTTTGTGGCAGTTTCTACATAGTGCAAATTAAAAAGAATTACTAAAAAAGTATTTATGATGTCATCATTTCGTAATAATCTTCACTATACAATTTCTCCAATGTCAACTCTACGCTTTAGCTCTGTCAACATTTTTTCGGCAACGATTCTCTTTGCCGTCTTTTTAACGAGATGTACTCCAAACAGCGAGAAACCCAAGGATTCAATTCGACACTCCAACAGATAGTATGACACGATGAGGAGGTCCTGCCTTTGGGCCGTCCTATAAAATTTGTATTATTTAATTATTAATGCATCAGCCATCTAGCAGTATGATGAAGTCAAAACCAAATGTGCATGGATTATCGACAGACAGACTTACATCATACTCGGGAAGGGAAAGTCCATGCTTATCACAGAAAACAGCGAGATCCGCTACACAAATAAAATCACAATAATAATTACACTTGCGCCATACAATGAATGAATGAACCTTACCAATTGGGTTCCCATCCTTGGCATAATCCGACAAAACCTCCACCACCAAACTCACGTCCTCCTTCTCACTTATCCTTCGAGCTTGTTTCACAACTGGTTCAGCGTCGTCCGAGGAGCAGCTCAACTTTTGATCCGAAGTCGTCGCCGTCGACGTCGTTGGCGCCGCTGCATTACTTGACATCTCCACCGCCGCCAAGACGGTCTCCAGCCGGCGATCCACAATTCCAAAGATTTTCTTGGTCTCAGGATCATTCATATTGAGAACGGCACTCAGTTTGGAATTGTACAGCAGTGTTTCGCACGCCTTGAGTTTGGCTCCTTTCTTAGTATTGGCATCCGCCGTGGCTACATAAGCAAAATTACCTTATCAATCAACTAGCTATCATATTAAGTGCTATAGGTTACTCACCGGAGTACTCGTTTCCTCCAAAGATAATTTCACAGGTCGTCCGAAACACGGGTGGATTGGTGGTGGGAGGTGTCACTTGATTTTCCGTGTATTTTGGCGATTCTCCAGATTTCACACAAAGTTCTTGAACTACCATCACGGCGTTTTTTGATGGTTGTGCCATGTTTGGACAAGTTTTTTTGTTTGTTTTGTGTTGGCGAATTTAATGCGAATCAGAAAAAACAACAAACACACTTTCTGCCAAAAACGTTGCTTTCTTTGCCGGGGTTTGCACGTCGCATCATTGAAAATCTTTCCATGCGGTTGCAAACCATGCAAAAATTTATGAAAAATATTTCAGGTTAAGTTGCATGCTTTATTTATAGTTCATGATCTAATTTAAGGTTTTATAAAATAAATATTATACTTTAATCATGCTTTATGTTTTAGTTATAGTAATGACGAGTATTCCTTGTCGTGTTCTTTGGTGTGATTAGAGAGTATTTGATACTGCTGCATATTATATTGGAAGAATTTTTAAAAACTAAATTGAGCTACACATTTATAGTATTTGGTCAATGGATCGGTGTCCATCATGGCAAGTAATTCAATCCCTTCGACATTTTGGTTGCCGAAATCGGTGGCTTCATCCTCCTCCCAAATCTCACGAGGAAACGATCTTATTTTCTGAAAATGAAAGGAAAATACTTAAGTTACTATAACTCTTAGGTCCGCGATTTGTTTAGTAGGACACAAAATTTAATTTTATATGCCAACCTTTCTGTACAACTTCTTGGCTTTCGACATTTTAGCAATGGTCATGTGTGGTTTGAATAACTTGCGGTCGCCAATGAATCCCACCGACTCGTATGCAAGCCTTACTGTGGTAGACAATTCTTCGAGGCGACGAATATTCTCATCGCCATCAATCTTTGCGAAAAGTACCTAAATACATGAAATTAAAGTTCAAATCATTTTAACCCACGAATTTGACTGACTTGACTCAAGGCTTGAGTCTCAAGCTTATAATCAAGTACAAAAATACACCCACTGAATTTTTAAAGTGGCCTATACCATTTACAGGAATATTTAGTGGATTCTGACTATAATTTTCTTTAACAAGCTCAAAAATGTTTTGTAGAACTTCAGTGGCCCTGCATAAAGAAAAAAAATAATCACATTAATAAGTTTAAGCACAGTGATTCCAATAAAATAAGCGGCACTAACGTCTTAATTTGCTCTTCATTTTGCAGTTGCATCACATGAATTGTAAAATGTAGCTTATTAACAGGAATTAATGTCTCCTTAAAAATGTGCCCGGATTTACAATTTGACAAACTTGTCACGGGTCTGGCCACCATTCGCTCTTGGACGTTTCTAATATTTTCTAAAATCTGCAACATAAGGCGTTTAGTTTATCAATAACCTGTATTCAATTCTAAAAAGATTAAACAATAATGAACTACAAGTATATATACATACCTGTGGATTAGAAATTCTAAATGCAACAAAGTAATTTGGTCTGTTATCTTCTTCCCTACTTTGTCCATCCTCCATTTTAGTGGACTCGGATTTTTGTTTCTGATTCTTCAGCTTCTTTGTCTTTTTCTCTTCCAATCTTGACCTTTTCGAATGCAAACTATCTTCTTCGGGAGTAGAAGATGGAGTTGATGGGGAGGTAGAAGTATTAAACCTAAAATTGACCATATATTTGTCATAATCACAATCAATCGGAGTGCAATAAAGAATTTATCTTTCCAATCAAACTAACCCTCTTTTTAAAGTACTGATGCCTGTGCTATTGGAGTCATTGTCGCGTGTCCTGTCGCCAGTATCATCTAGAGTTTTGGATTCGCTCGTGAACTCTTCAGATAATGGAGATAATATTATCGGAATTTCTGTTTCAACCGGTTCCATATCGATACACATATAATCTTTCCTATTAGTGTTTGCCAACAATGTGGAACTCGATGCTGGAGGTTGAATTGGAGGAGGAGCTGGCTTAATTGCAGATTGTCGCCATAATGTTGATGTCAAACGGGTCAAATTACGCCGGAGAAGAGCAGTCATATCCACAACAAGGCGAAACAATTTATCCACCGGCCACCACAACCAGGTCGATAACATGGTCACATAAGTGACAATAATTCTATAATCAGCCTCCTCCCATTATTTATAGATGGACGGCTGAAATAAAGTTAAGATAAATTAGACCTTATCAATGTTAGTTTTTGATGAGCACCACTAGAAAAGAACCTTTTTTACTTACTTGTTTGTTATGCCAGTATTTACATTGTTGTAATCTGCGACTCGTCCTTATCGTGATTCCTAATCTTCCTAAATTAACCAACAATTAAGTTTCTTACAAGTTTTAAAAATTAAATTTTAATTCCTATTTTTACGCGGTGGTGAGAAATTCGGTTTTCTCAAAGTCCACCCGACTCGGCCAAAGTTTGCCCAGGGGTTCCGGAACGTCCATGAATTATCTCCAGCCACAAATTTCAGACCACATCCATCTAGTTCCCGCGGCTAACACATAAACCCACTCCTGTGGTTTATTTAAATAAACCACAGGAGGGTTTATGTGTTAGCTGCGGGAACTAACATCCATCCAGCATGTGATTAGCTATATTTTAAAGAAATTTTATTTTTTGAAACATTTACGACCAAACATTTTCTAAAGGCGTGTGAAATAGGTGACTCGACCAGATTTGCTTTCCTTTGAGTAAGAAGCTTGTCAATTTCATGTCAAAGTTCAGAGGTTACCTCTTTATTTTTACAAAAATACTTGGATGAGCGGGGGATTCAAGCTGGAACGTTCGTATGCTCGGATAATAATGCATTGAATAAAATGTTGTAGCAAAACTAAAGGAATTTGCTAAATGATGTTATTTTCAATAATATTGCATTAATGGGAAATTCCCATTGGGAATTGCTTCATATTTTAAGGAATTGCTTCAATAGTATGTTCTTTAAAATAGTAATTATGCAATATTCCCCTGCTGGCGGTGGATTAAAATATTGTGGGCTATTTTTGTTTGAATTTGCTCGTCTCAGGAGGTTTAGTCGTTTGTACGTTGTACCACATTTTAAATTACCTATTAATTGGTAGTGTCAAAGATTAAAAAATGGACCACCGATTTCTACGCAATTTGGGACTAGAACGCGTGAATGGACCAATTACACGGTTTCCCAATGCTAATACTCTTGTCCATGATAATAATATTGGGAATAAGAACAAGCTCTTTGTGGGAGGACTCCGTTGGTGAGTAATGTCCAAGTTTCCTTGTGCAATTGTATCCTTTGTTTTACAACACAATTCACATTTATTATAATTTGCTCAGGGACACTACCCCGGACAAATTAGGAAGATATTTCTCTCAATTTGGAATCGTTACGGATGTCCATGTCTTGAAGGATACGAAAACCAAGGTATATTTCAATTTTTTTGCAATTTGATGTCAAGAAAAGACAGTTATTCATAGATTATTTCTTTTTCAGAAGAGCCGAGGTTTTGGATTTGTCACATTTAGAGACGCAATCGCAGTTCGGATGGTCCTCGGAATTTCTATTCATGTCCTGGATGGGAACCGGATTGATCCCAGGCTGTAAGCTGGGCATGGGTCGCATAGATTTCTATTATTTTACTGAATGAAACCAGAAATCACATCGGGTCAATTATTATTATTCGTTTTGGCCATTACTTTTTCTTATTTTGCAGGGCGGAACCAAAATCCAGCACTGTGTAACGTTAAAATAAATTATAGACATGTCTCAAATTTTTGGGTGATGTTGACTGAGGAAGACTAATGCATTTGTCATGTGTATTTATTCCACAATAGGTCAAAGACCAACAGAATATTTGTTGGAGGAGTCAGCCAGGAAACGTCGGCAGAGGATGTAAAGGCATACTTCTCGCAGTTTGGAAGGGTAAGTGGTGTTTTGAGATTGAACTCCTTTTATTGTTTCTTTGTCAAGGGATTGAAATAATTTTAAACGTTCAGCCTTGTCTGGATTGCCTTCCATAAATGCAAATCAAAATGTTTTTTTCATTGGTACTAAATAGGTTCTTGAAGCAGCCATAATCATGGATCTGAGAACAGGACGACATCGGGGCTTTGGTTTTGTGACATTCGAATCAGCAGATGTCGCAAAAAAAATTTGTGAAATTCATTTCCATTCTATCAAGAAAAAGAAGGTATGTAATTATAGCCTGGTTTTTTACCTATAATAAATTACAGAATTTGTATAATGTTCCAATACATGATTTCTGTAGGTGGAATGCAAATTTCACTATTCTCAATATCGATGCAACAATAATACTGTGACACCACTGGGATCAACATTGGCTACAGGTTGGCTTCTATTTGCTAATTTGTCTTTAAACTTTTTATGACTTCTGGATGACTGACTTTTTAAATTCAACTAACAGGGGCTTACGTTCCCATTAATCCCATTCCACCTAACATGCAATATTACACTGCACCAGTGAACCAGCCAATCCAGTGGAATACTGGTCAGACGAACAATTGTTACAACATGATTGGAGGTGGTGATCTCAATTACCCATCCCTGGGGAACTACAGATACTCGCCTTATCCTCATTTGCAGAATTTGGTAACATTGTTCCTCAACAAACCATGAAATTACAGAATCTCCGTACTCAAGATTCCCTTTCTGACTTTACCTGTTGACCTCTGATGTTATAAACTTAAATTGATTCATGTACTAAAATTAATAAATTGTTTTATTTGTTCCCTTTCCGTAATTCTGCATATACTCGTAGCAAGTCTTAATCTTTATATTAATATTTACACTTCGTATTTTGGGCGCAGATGTTGACATTTAAAATTGACATCTCAAAAACATTTTATGATTGAATTTTAAATATTTTTGCTCTCGAGAATTTTTCAGTGACGTTAGTTCCGAAATCCCATGCTCTCAAGAGATGATACTCAATTTGTCATTTAATTACTATTACTCGTATCCCCTTAATAACGTCAAAGTATTAAATTCCCTTCGTCATACATGTCAAGATTACTGTAATCGCGTGCTTATCTCGGGACATGTAATTGATTTCACGGTACTCACACTCATACCGACCGACCCTGCCCATGAATCCTTATCTTGTCCATCTCTTTAATCAAGTACTGCTAAATTGTCTGTCAAAAACAACTTGACACAATCCTGATATATTCCTCATGCAAAGAGTTTGAGCCTCACATTTTTCACAGGAAGGTTGGAAGACTTTGCAAAACATTTTTTGTAAAAATGCTGCGGTTTTTGCTCGTGTCCTTGTGTTGGGGTCTAGTTTTGGTAAACTACAACATTTCCTTTTTATAATTAATAACTTTGAAGACAGGTATCATTTGACTTGGTTTTGTTTTAGGCTCAAGATCCAGATCTAGATCAAATATGCCCACCAGGCGAAGAATTCTGGCCGCATCAAGAATGTGAGAAGTACTACATTTGCAATAACGGCCTTCCAATTGTTGGAGATTGTCCCTCGGGTCTTTTCTGGCACCAGGCTATATCTGCTTGCGACTTTCCAAATCAAGTTCCGGAATGTCAAGTAAGTATTTGAGAGACATACTTTTTAATGGCATTCCGACAGTGTACTAAACTGTATTGCTCTTTCTTATTCCCGATGACAGGGAGGCACTAGGTAAGTAAGACAATCTTTTGATTTTGAAACATCATTTGTACCCCGCAGTCCAAAGTCAAATAAACTGATTTAATTAATTTTCAGACCACCAGTCGACAATACTACCATTGCTCCACCAACTACAACAATGGTACCCATCACCAATGCTACAGTCCCCGTAACCACACCTGTCCCCGCAACCAACGCTACCGTCCCCACTACGAACGCTACAATTCCCGTAACCACACCGGTCCCCTCTACAAACGCCACCATTCCCACCACCAACGCAACAATTCCTATGACCACACCAGTCCCTACCACAAACGTTACGGTCCCGACCACAAACGCTACCGTCCCCTCTACAAACGCCACCATTCCCACCACCAATGCCACAATTCCAATGACCACACCAGTCCCTACCACAAACGTTACGGTCCCGACCACAAACGCTACCATCCCAGCCACAAATGCAACTGTCCCCACCACAAACGCTACCGTCCCTGCTACAACACCTCTTCCAACCACACCCTCCCCAACGGAGTGCCCACCAACGGGTACAGCTCAAATCCCATACCCGGGTGATTGCTCATTGTACCGTCTCTGTGATGGAGGAACTGTTGCCGGCATTTATCGCTGTCATCCTGGCACCCTGTTCGACACCGTGGCTCGCGAGTGTTTACCAGAAGCTGTGGCTGTTTGTCAAGTGGAGTCCATCGTCCTCATTGCGGACCAACTGCAGGAAAAGATGGACGCCGGTCAAGAAACAGACAAATCTTTCATGCCTCTCCATCATCAATGGACTGACGCCGATTTGAAGGAATTGGGAAAAATATGGGCTCCATTCCGAACTGGATTGATAGTTTTATTGCTGAATGTCTCACAAAATCACAGACAATAAATGAATGATTTGAGCGATAATATTTCTGACAAGTTTTTGGACGTACTCAAACTTTATTAATGTTATGAACAGGATAAATTAAATACATTAGTTTGTTTAGGTCCTACCATTTAGGTCCCTATTACTCAGGCATAATAATTCTATGCAACATTTTAAGCTACTGTTGCAATTACTGACGAATTTTCTATTACTTGGCCTGAATCGGACTCGTAATCTAGAGTGGTCATATCAACTGCCGGATTCGTCTTCGGAAGAAATTTCTTGAGGTTTATACTCCTTTGCGAGATAAATAAGAATGAGAACAGAAAAAATGTTGACTCCGGCAAACAGAAAGAATTCATGCGCCTAAAAAATAATTGAAAAAAGTTATTGATACTATTTTGCCTGTTTGTCTGTAATGGAAATACCTGACTCCCAAAAAGTTTCGCTTTTGCCAAAACGACGACTAGAATGCCTCCCAACGCCGGAGGGATTAAATTGACCACTTGCAGGAGTGACTTCATTTCGGTAGGAGCCTAGAAATACACAAAAGTTGCATTAATTTATGTGATACGTACTTTACGGCATTTCATACCCGTATTACCTGCTCATATGCAAAACCTGTGGTTAAACCATTAAAATTAAACATCTTTCAATATCCAAAGTAGTTATAATTTAATTTACCTGTCAGTGGAATTTCCAAAAGTACTTCAGCCATGCTCATAACCAGATATTGAGGAAACAGCCAAAACATTGAGACACTGTTGGGCTCCCTTACTGTGTAAAGTCCACCAATAGGGGAGAAATTATTGTTTTCCGCTATTCCTAAAATATAGCTGCCTCCTGTCCCAAGATGCATTGATGGAACCAGAATTTGTCCCCCAACCACTATGGAATAACTTCTGGAAGGGATTTCAATTGTCGGCTTCCCACAAGTTAAAGTTATTGTGTCGGAGGGGTCATCGTCGGGAGTGAGATAAAATTTGGATTGCCTTAAATTGTTGGAACATACTATCCTGTGGAGGTAATAAATGCAAAATTGTTCACAATACATGTGCAAAGAAAATAGTGTCACATCCACAATTATTGGCACTCACCCTAGTTTCACATTATTCTCCAAAGATTTAATGATGTCATCGGGCTTCTTGGGCAAAACCAGGTCAAAAGTTTTGTTGGAATGCGATCCAGAGTAAATTAGTAGTGTGTAGCCCTAAAAAGAAGTATTTGTATTTGTTACTCAATCTATCTATTTGGCATACCTATATGACATACCTTTCCTCCGCGCATGGAAATACTTTGCTTGACCAAAATTTCTGAGTGAGAACTGCCCTCAGTGGAAACATGAATATTTTTTAAGATCAGTGGTAACTCAAAAACGGGAATCTTTTTTAAAATGTAATTTTCCATTGACAATATTGTTTTTGAATCCGTGAAATCACTTTGGATATGAATTGGATCCCCAACCATGTTGATGATATTTAAGTGAGCTTCATAAGGAAGTGGGAGGCTATCCAAGGTGGCCTGTGGGAGTAAAAGGGTTAGTCACTGATATCTTATCTTTGCCCAATTACGAAATCTCACCTCAACCCGTAATTCGACACAAGCACAAATGATAAATGAGCAGGACGCTAGGACACATCCACAAACCACTTTATGCAGTGATTTCTTTAGCAGTCCAAACTTTCCTAGGACCGGATACAGCCATTTATCAAAGACTGGGATGAGAAGGAAAGTAAGGATAAAGTTGACAATCTAAAGTAATTGAAATAAGATAAATCAATACAAATATCAATCAATAACCCTGCAAATTCATACCGCAACTTGATCAGGTTTAACCAAATATCCAAACATGTTCCCATTCATTCTGCTGGCTTGAAATGTCCACCTGGAAAACTGATGATATCCAAATATTTCAATTTATATCGAAACTTTGACCTAATTTCTATTCTTTCCAGTAGAATGGCTACCTGTTGGTCAAACAACGCCCAAAACGTCGTAACTGGAAGGAAAAGCACGACCAACTTCAAAACTCGTTTTAAATCCTGAACAAATTTTTGTCCAAAATGATCCGACGCCCGATCCAACCAATGGTGGTCCCCATCATCTTTCCACCCACTTGGAAACCCTCCCAGTTTATTCAATTCCCGACGTTTTTCAGAAATGGCAAACTTCAATAGTGCAAAAAACACTGTTCAAACTTTATGCACCCAATAAACTAGTAACCTTACCTTAATACATCTGAATGCATCCCAAACAACATTCCTCTTGACGGGTTGATTCCGATAAGAGTTTTTACCCAGGACAAAAATCACTATTTATTCAATAGTATTGAACAGAGTCAAGTATTTCATCCATTCATCATCCACTCCAAACTTGAATTTATTGCCGTCTTACCCGAAGCAATTATAACGAGACCCAGTGGCACTGCAAATGTAAGGGGGTAACAAGTATCCTCACCAAAACAGGACACGCCTTGTCGCATCATTGGAG
>JAAXNX010002803.1:0-12329 GCA_036491905.1 Folsomia manolachei
CTCCTGCCAAATATTGATTGTAGATTGTTTGCAGTTTGCAATTCCAACTTTAAGTTGCCTAGGATAAAAGTCAGTCAATCGTGCTGTGTTATAGTCTGAGAATTTCTTTCAATGAACTCGACAAGGTTATATTTTTTTATTAAACTTTAAAAAGTCGAGCGAGCCATTTCTTGGAATCAACCCACTTCTCCACCATACTCACTCACCCACCCAGTTCGACAACGAAAATGTCAAAAAAGCTCAAAAAACTTCCCGTGTCTCCGGGAGATAGTAGCAGTATGGTAGACTTGTCCGACTACAGCAGTACTCATCAGCTCGAAATTAAGGATCCATTACGAATTGTAAAAAGGCTGAAAAAAGCTTTAGAAGGCTATGAAAAACAAGAAGCTGATCTTCGTGAGCATGTTCTCAACGCCTACAAAATGTGTAAGTAGCATAGTCCTGCTTCGGCAATGATTGAATCACATGGCCATTATCCCATTGTTGAACCGATAACCAACTTATTACAAATCGACTATATAGGGACTACTTGCAAGTCCCCTCTTCCAAAATGCTGTCCAAAATATCGTGAAACTATTACTTGGATGATGTTAAGTTTAACTGAATTGGAAAGTGGATCTTTTCGACTTCAAAAGCTTAAACTTCCATCATACACGGATATCGCAAAGGCAGAGCGATACAGTTTGCAGCAAAAAGGTTTATTGGCTATATGCTTATGTCTCAAACCGTGTCTTAGCTAATTGTACAAATTTTGCCAAACCAGCCGGAAAATCTGGAAAACGTGTCGTTCAGAAGCGAACCTGTAAAAACGCTGCCGTCCTCCGGGAAAAAGAACACTATGAAAATATAATCCTGAAAACAAAAGAATGGATTTTGGAAGCAGATGGAAAAAGACGTATTCTGATAGAATTTGGAGAGCAAGTTTAATTAATCGAATACATAATTTTGGAAATTTTGATTAACTAATAATGAAATACTTATTTCCGTTATTTAGGAAAATGGACCCATTTATATTTCTCAGTAGAACGTTGTACTCTCACTCCATTGATGATGTGGACATGACCTCTCAACTCTGGATGGACATATTTCCAAACGGACTTCCTTCTCAGGAACAAATTGCAGCAACCATGTCCGCAATGGAGGAAGCCAACAAAATCAGACTTCCTCCCATCGATGATAACAAGGAACGAGGATGCAGTATTTCCGAAAAAGTTCCCAACGAGGATAACAGGGTCACCATATGCTGCAACAATTGCAAAACAATATTTGTTGTGAAGGAGGAGGAGGACACTGAAAATCATCCCGACAGCAAAAAATCTGAATCCAAAAAGCCCAACGAGTCACCCAGTCCCAGTCCAAGCAGTCCCCAGGTTCGACGTCACAATGTCTGCGCCTGGGAAGAAAACATCAAAAGTCAAGCATGGTGGAAATGTAGTAGCAGCGGAGATGAAGGAATTCCAACCAAAAATCAAAAACCACCATCGCCCGTCGCCAAGCCTGTCCCGGCTGCCCCAGTGGAAGAAGCCTCAGTCCCGGATTATGTTGCAGAATTAGAGGAGGAATTATGGGAAAGTGAAGAAGAAGAAGGCGAATCAGAAAAGACTGAACAAGAACAAGATGAAGACTATGACGAAGATCAAGATCAAGATGATACCGATGAGGAACTGCAAGAAGAAGCCGAAAGTCATGAAGAAATCTCGAGGAGCACTTTGTTACAGAGATTTAAAGAGTTTTCTGAAAAATTCAAACTTCCGGATTTCAAATTCCAACAGACAATCGGTTGGAAACGGACCCAGGATAATGGTACCAGTGGAAATTGTGTTGCATGTCAGACAGAGTTTGTGGACGTGGATGACGATGATCTATTTGGAGATGGTCTGTTTTTTCACAAATTATTAAACGGCTGATCGAGGTTATGATTACTGATTATTAAGATATTAAAATGAAAATTTCAATTTTCACAGTGGATCCTTCAATCCTTTTGTTTGAAGTGGAGGATGGCCAAGGCGACTACAAGAATTCTCCAGTTCCCGTCTACAATAAGGTCAAGCCTGCATATCCATGTGTTTTTTGATAAGTAAAAAAAATCCGAACGTTTCTTTTAAATATCCATGTTATATTACCAGCAACTTGTTAGTTTCAAATGAAAAGCCTAATTTGCAAAAATGCTGTTGCAAAAAAAAGCAAAATAAAAAATTGCATGTATAGTTGACGTTTTGATGTATGTCGTAAGAAATATCCATTCACAATTAAACTCTTGAGGTCACGTGTAATGAACCGGATAATAAGGAAGATCGTGGTTATCAATTTGCTGCTACATTTGTGAAGGGGTTAAAAAAATTAAAGTTTTCCAGACATCCGGTCTCTGCATGGTTTGGGTTTGTGTCAGTCAACCATTATTGTAAGAAGGAATTAGTAAGTTTCAAAGTGGTCGTGACAAGTGACACCAAGACAGGACGAGGCTTTGCTGGTTGTTGGTTGGTTGGTTTCATCCCCTGGGACAATCTGCACTGCGTCACATCACTTTCCTATCTGCCCCCGATCCAAGTCTTGGTTCACTTGAGAGTTGGTCCAGAGTTTAGTTTTTTTGGAGTGGTTTTTTTTCGTGAGGTGACACTGACAAAAACAGGAGATTGAGGTTTATCTTGGATGGAGATGGACTATGTCAAGATAGATAATCCACTTTTTAGTTTCCCTCGCCTCTTACTGGTTTTGTAGTTGTAAAAAGTAAGTCAAGTGCAAAATGTTGATGGACATTGGACAATTTCTCATAACAATTGTTTCATCCACCCGCTGAGAAAAACAATACTCCCTGGTTAAAGATTTTGAGTGTCAGTATGGTACATTGACTGTTATTGAAATATTTGAATACTCATGATTGACTGCTCCGTGGGCATCTTTGTTCCGTCGACCAAAAATGTCAATGGTATAGACTGCCCAATTTACTTCCTCAGCAAGTACAGCCAACCTCTCCTGTTTTTAAACAACGGAGAAGAATTTCATTCCATGCAAATTTGAGCCGACAGCCCATTAGCCCTTCTCGGTCTTTTAGCAAGTACATATTTACCTCAAGTCCCAAGGCTGAAAGAAAGCAAGATGCTGCTCCGTATAAAGACTATGGAATCAAGTGTTATGGGATGAGAAAGAAAGTGTACATTTCTGAAGGATTGGCATTTTGTCCTTGTCCTTCCTCATTATCCTGAATTCACCAACTTCTTGTTTTCTGACATTTTCGACATGGCTTTCTCCGTGCTTTGTTTCGTTATGTGCGAGACGGGCAATCCAAATTGTTTCTTGTATCATGATACCATTTACACTTCTTACCAGTACTTGTCTCTTGTACTACCCGTTACTCGTTACTTTACTCAACCCACTCACCCTTTCCACGGTGAGATTGTGAGATGGATTCTGATGGAGTGAAAGTGTTTATTTCAAGGTGTAAATAAAATATGGAGTAGATTATCCGACATTCCTGTCTCTTTTTATTGTCTTCTACCCTCCCAAAATATATCCCTTACAATACATCATTAATTCATGTATAAAGAACACTCAATTCTTCATGGTTAATTATTGTTTCCTGTCGTTGCAATTTCTTCGAGGTTTTTATTGAAAAAAATCGAACCGACGTTTTTAATCAGAAATTTGCTTAGCAAAGCGACACAAAATTATTTTATAATCTTCCTTGCACGACGTACTTAGCAATACACGAAGAGAAACGTCACTTATTTACTTCATGCAGAGATTGCGTTGCAAACCATGCATATAAATACTTCTGCCTGGCACTCACCCGACCCGACGGGAAACCCAGAGAAAGTTATGCAATAAACTCGAGAAGGATTTGAAGATGGAAATTGAATTTGATTTAATTAGACGACTCCTACCAAGGACCCCAGAGTGTCCGTCGTTTATCATTAAATTAAGCCTATTAACACCTTCTTCACTTCTCTGCAATCCTGGTGCGGTTATACAGCTTTGGCTCTACTACAATAACAAAAACTCATACCTTGCGTTCTTATTTACAATTTACCTGCATCCATTTAACATTCTAACATCCATGACCCGCATAAAATTGTGTGACTGTGGCACTAACTGTGTGATGACCTCTTCATATTCCATGACATTCCACACTGTCTAGTAGTTAGTTTACTTATTTGACGCCACAGGAGAAAAAGAAGTCGAGGTAAATGAGTCAAGAAGGTGTCCTAAGGTGAAATTCTCTTTTCATTAAGAGAGAGCAACAACACATCATGGCGTCCCTTCTTTGTATCATTTTCCCTTCGTCCAAAATTGTATGCCTCGAAATAGTTTCAAGGAAAATATATAAGCCAAAGCTTTTTCTCAGTTTATTTATTGAATAGAAAAATAGTAGGCTGGGTGCTGTGACTGTTACTCATTCCCAAACGTATTTCTTGGTGAGTGGTGCGGTTCTCTGGGCTTGGTGATAGCAAGAAGAAAAGTCAGCAAAATTTAATGAAGAAAACCCAAAAACCTGGAATAACTTAAAACTCTGGGGACTGTGGCTTTGGATGGAGAAAGGGTTGATTTGGTTGCCAGTGTCAGATGTAAATTTATGATTAATGCATTCAACCAGTAATGAGCTTCCCATGTTTAGTTAGATTGTCTCATATTATCCATCCTTGCCCTGGTGGGGTCAGGTTGGGTGTGGAGTAACTTCCCACGTCGGCCTTTCTTAATCTTGACAACTTTAATGGGATGTGATACAGTAAATAAGGTGAGACGATGTTAGTGTCAACCGGGTCCTGGGCTGAGATGTGATACATTTAAACAAGGTATTATAATACGTATGTATATCTATACTTAGTTCACGGATAAGAATCCGAATCCCTGCCATATTGCAGGGATTACAAAGTAAATATTAGTAAATATTTTCTTTCAGTTAACCATTTCTGATGGCACAGCGCATATCCGACTACTGCGTGGGCTAATCAAAACCATTTAATTAATAAATTCGCCTTAGGCAAAATTTGGTGAACTGATTTTATTTAATTAATCCTGCTGCCTAAACTAGATGGTTTAACTAGATATTATTATTATAAGCTGTCTATCTTTTTGATTAATAAATTACAATTTCCGACGAAATTACGATAAAAATCAATTAAATTATGGCAAACTTAAAGCATTTTCAACCTTTATTAACAAGTTCTGTGTAATTAATAGCTTAAAATGTTAATTTAGCAACGGGTTACTATTATTTTTCTTTCATGTTTTCATTTTTACACTGTCCCCCAAATCCCAAAATTAAGACAGAACGCGGAAGGTATAATAATAGGCAATGCACAAAGGACTGCGTACTCCACCATGATATGCACGGTACTGGTGGAAGTTTAATGCTTATTTGGTACTTAATGTCAATCCAATGACATTTAGAAGTTGTCAAGAGTCTTCTAAATGTCAAGATTATACTCTTTTTACGACATCCTTCTCTTTGTCTCAACTTTATGACTCATGTCAGTCACTTCCTGAGCCCATTAACTCTTCCTCCCACCACCCACAGGACAAGCCAAAGAAACCAAACCATCAACTACCCTCTCCAATACTTTTCTCCATCAGACCAACTATTTTACACTTTCTCCATCTTCTACCTGTCTCTTTAACGAACGAAAACTTGCTTAAACTACAGAAATTTATGTATTTACCTGCCCTAACTAAGAAACTAAACAAACAGACAGCTACGAATCCTCGTAATTTTGAATATATTTTCTTCAACCCCGAGTCAAGTTTGACTTTTACTTTCGAATTACTCTCTCAACTAATTTGCCATCTCCATTCCATGCATTTACTATTTGTTTCCTTCCACTTATTTTCACCTTACCTCTTTCTAATACGATGACATGAACCTTCAAATTCAAATAGGACATTCCCTTCAAACTGGTTAAGGGCATATACGCATTTCTACTCAAACTTTATGGAAGTTGAGTTGATAGTAAAATTCTAAACTACTTTCCTTCCCCCACTCTCTTGTGCCTACGCTTCTTAACTTTAGTTAGACCATTGCATTTCGTGTTTTATTTGAAATTTTCTAGAAATTGGAGACAAATAAATGCCTGTTCACCATTCTATTCCACCTCACTTTTCTCCCTACCCAACTAGTTGAAAGTGATAAATGTTTCCTTTAACTCTTTGAAGTGAACAATGCTTTTCTGCTTCTTGCTTCAGCGGAAAAACACATCTGAATACAATAGAACTGTGAATCCTCCTCTTCGTAAATTTTGTTGAAACTCTGCCGCTTCTACCAGTACCACAATGTTTATTTGTTTGTTTGTGGTGACGAGCTGGGCTGGGCTGAGGGGATTAAATGGGGCCATACATTACATTACTATCATGCAAACTTACCACTTTCTACTTCTACGTTAGAAATCCTACCAACTGTCGCAACACAACACAGCTTCACCAAACCAGACCCGTCAGCCCGAGAATTACTTGTAATTTTTCAAGTAACAAATAACTTGCCCAAAATCTGTGGACTTTGTTTGCAACGAGAGCGATATGTCATCCTTCACACATCAATACAATACAATGCGCCACAGTGCAGCACAATAGACTGGAAAGAAAGACGAAAGACAAGTAAGTGTTCAAACTCAAAGCGGAGAAGGGCAAAGTGCAAAGTGGGAACAAAGAGTGGCGACACGAATAAAGAAAGTCTTCGAATCGAGTGTGGAATGTTCAAAAAGAAAAAGACGGAAAGAGTGATGAACAAGTGGAGACAAAGGGGTTGAAGACGAGAACAAGAAATTTTGAGACGAAACACAGAAAACGCTATATCATGTAGTTTATTGCAATCCAATGGATTGAAATAAAACAGAAATGGCCAACTAAAATTATTTTTAATATTTTTTAAACGTTTTGAAAATTTCGTAGTTTTTGGTAAAGTTTTGTTGAAGTGGATCAAAATTATAAAAGTGTGAAAATGATAACCCCAAAACTGTTGGTTTATGAGTTTCGTTAGGTATTTTTTGTGGATTGAGGTTTCCATTTTATTGGACTGATTAGGATTTGTGTGTTACGAGCAGTATCTGGATATGCATCAAATTTGGGTAGAACGTAAAAGTTTGAGTGAGAACATGTTTCCCGATGATGGATTGAGTATTATCTGAAATCTCGTTGGTGAAAGTGAAGTGAGTGAGCTAGTGGTCACAAATCAAATGCATTTTTATTTCATTCCTCGTTTTCTTGGATGTAAGAAAAATGTTGGTGAAATGTCGATGCACATTAAGTAAGGAATGGAATGGTTACACAGCACAATGCAGATAAGTTGTGCATAATGTATGGGAAAGGAATACAAAAAATTGTAGACATAAGACGAATTAATAAATCGATTTGCATTTACCTTTATTTTATACCAAACTTTACTTTGTCATTTAACATAATCCCAAATTACCGAACTGTTAAAAAATTGTAACCAACGCACATGCACTGAGATGCATAACATATTTGTGTCCCAAAATAAACTCCCTATCAATTTTTCACTCTGTCCAACTTCCACAGCCAGTCTCTCTTAAAGAAAAAGTAAATCATTCAAGGAATTTATTTAATAGACTGGGATTGGATAGTGTGGGGGTCACAATGAGTGTTATACTACCCATATTATTATATATGTATATACATACAGTGAGCTGACATAAAGCAGAGTTGCGTTGACTTGTGAAAAGGAATTCCGGAAATTGGGTTGCTTTTTGAACACCAGTGATTAATGAATGCTTTCACTGCAATGCCATGGCCAGACCTAGACCCACCCGGTCTTTTTAATCTGACTTGGAAACAGTCACTTTCATAATTGCATTGCATAGCGTTACATTCAACACACACGAAGAAGGAGGAAGGAGGGACCACAGGATTTTGACTTCACAAACCCAGCCGACAACGATATATTCAATATACGAAACCATGCAGGACTCACACTGACCTCACCTCAACTTTAATTCCACTTTAATAGCTCTCCCTTCTGTTTCTGTCTGATTTTGGGGGAGTACGGTGTGGTGCGTGTGGCTGAAGGGGACGACAGGAGCAAAACAAGGGAAAGTGACAGAATTTAATCACTTTAATTTTTTGGTTAGGTTGGCCATGATAGTTGTTGGTGAAAGATAATATGAGGCGACAGGCTTTCACGGTATATGTATGAGATTGAGTAAGCTCACATAAGGTATTAAGTACACCTTCGGTAAGCACTACTATTCATCTGACCCCTGATTGGGAACGCGACATTGAAAATTACATTCTTTGTTTTTGGATTAGGAAATTCGAAATTAACAAAATTGTTTCTTAGTCATATGGAAGTTTTTTGCATATTTGATTGTTGTGTGTGCAAAATGTACGTAGGCCATGAAGTTAAATACCGGTTTTCATGTACACCTAATAATCTAAATGATGACTTAATATACTCGATACTTTAGTTTTGCTCGTGGAGTGTTTACAGCAAACTTCAGAGGAAGCAAGGCTGTGAATGTGAAAGCTACGAAAAATAAACAAAATATAAAGTGCGATACGAATGAGTAATGGAAATGAAGTAAGTGTTGGTGAAAAAATGGAGTAAATCATTCATCATGATGAAACATTGTTCTTTCACGCGTGATTTGGGTGCCAAATAGCCAACCCAAGTGGATTTTCTTTTTACTTTCCTTTTTTTCACCCCAGTTATGTCTCATGTACAGATTTTCCCTTGCATGCATAAGGCTATGAGTGAACAAGAACTCAAAGGAATGGTTTTACACAGCCACATTCACCCTTCCAGTCTCAAACTACAGAGTCAAATGAATGAAAAAGTGGTGGAGAAAGCTAAAATTTTTACATCAATACATATGCAGCGATAAAAACAACCAAGTGGATATTACCCAACGTCGAGGGAATGCCAGACCAGCCAGCACTGACCCGACCCAGTAATTTGATTTCACTTGGATAAAATTCGACATGCTATTAAATACTGGAGGAGGTGAAGAACTACTCAATTACCAAACCTTATTTCTAACAAGTCAATCCTTCTTCTTAGTCCAGGGCACAGTTTTGATTTGAAACAAAAAAATCTGGGATTTATATCTCTTCATGCAACATTTTCAGCCAAATCCAAGAAAGATTAGAAAAGTAGTTAATTGAAGGTTGGTGGAAAAAGGAAGTAATCTTGACGGGTGTGGGAGGTGATGTTGTATTTAATTTGGTTTAATTGTGATGCATTCAGGTTTTTTTCGATTTGAAACGTCTAAATTTGGGAAGGGCTGAGATTTACTTGAATTTATGTTTTAAAAAAGTTTAGTCGGAGTAACTTTTTTTGGTTCCGCTTATTACAAAACCATACAACGCAGCACAAAAGTGGTACATTGTCGTAACCGAAGTTGATCCCTATTATCTTAACAGCAGTGCATTTACTGGATGAAGGACAGAGCTTAATGTACTTTGAGCCTAAAAGTCTTTTTCTGTGATGTGATATATTGTCACACTCTCAAACCCGATTTCTGAGTGCAAAGCAGCATTTATTGTATTTTATTTATAACTTTTTCCACCCCAACCACAATTCTCCCAAAGTTGATTCTAATTTTTACTTCCTCTAAATACGCCTAGAAAGGAATGTATAATAAAACAATAATGCACCCGTCAATCAAAAAGGAAAGTCCAAAAATCCTTTAATGACACTCACTTAAAATTAGTTTAGGACAAAAGCAGTGTTTTCTACCATTTTAATCAGGGCAAACGTGATTTTTGCCTTACATTGTACTAAGTTTTATTCAATACAAAAATGAAACGAAATATACAAACGCTCCAATTTTCTAAATGCAGCCGATGTTTATCTAATAATTGTACTTAGCAGTACACCATCCAATCTATAAATAATTTTCAATAATATTTATCACCGCATTCTCTTTCGATTATATTTCAGCCAATACGACCCAGCCACAGTTAACAGAATGTCACCAAATATTGCTGAATGTGACTTTGAGCATTTTTGAGAAATCTTTGTTCTTCCAGTCCCACGTTTCTTGTTGAGTGAGTTAGTTGTGAAATTGTGAATGGCACACAAGTGGAATTATTATTGTCTCTTCGATTGATCCTGCTTTCTCCCCTCACTTCTCCGCTTCCTGTCGATGTGTGTAGCATTCGTTATTTTTTCAACTTCAAAGCAAACGAAAATTCTACCTATAAAACTATATCCACGACAAAGCAGGCCATCGTAGGAAGGAACATAACAACTTTTGAAACACTTTTCCGTTGACTTTTACCAAACCCAATTCACTCCTTTGTTCTTTCATATAGGTATTTTTTTATACTTCAGTTCATTGAGTGGTACTCGTACAAATGCGTGAAACAATGCTAAAAAAGCTACACTAGTTGTGGTAGGAGTTCAATTGTTGTTTGTAGTGGTAGAACATATAGGATTGACAAGTAAGTTGGCTTCCACTTCCGAGTGAACGTATAACTTTGGAACTTGAGCAGACTTACAATGAAATGTGATGGATTTTGTATGTAGAAAGTTTGAAAATTGCTTCAAATGTATTTTAAATCGAAATATGATTTGTCGAGCCCAATCATTCGGAGATTAATGATTGTTATCTCTTCAACAATTTAAAAATTTACCCAAATAAATTAATATTCTGAGGTTTGTATAAAAAAAATCATAAAATAAATAAAAATCATGAAATAAATACGGGTATTATGCATTTTAATTTATTTTTGTCCAATGGTTATCTTAATTACTTTTGCAATTTCAACTCCTAAAAATGCGTCAGTTTCCGAATTCATGTTCAATAAAATTAAGTATAATTATTTAATCAGCTACATACATGAACCATTAAATTTTACAAATCTTTCCCAGAGCAGA
This sequence comes from Folsomia manolachei, assembly GCA_036491905.1. Classification (NCBI taxonomy): domain Eukaryota; kingdom Metazoa; phylum Arthropoda; class Collembola; order Entomobryomorpha; family Isotomidae; genus Folsomia; species Folsomia manolachei. Next base: position 10,826 of record JAAXNX010002803.1, read on the forward strand.
TTAGTACAGCAGCAAATCAATACAAATCCCCATTATCTTGCTCAGCATTATGCTAAACTTCAAAACAAATTACATATAAATATTTGGCTTCATTTCAAATAATGCTGAACGCTCTCAAATATAAATTCGGAGTGGTAATGCGAGCATGGTATAATAGCACCATATGGATATAATTGAACGGAATGACGCTTAATAAGGTCATTTAGTTTATGACATACCCACTTATTACAATTGTAATTCTCCAGGCCATCCTTCTATCCCAGTTCAATTCTTCTGTCAATAATGAGCATTGAAAAATCAGCGATTTGTTATGTAATGGGTTAGCTGGATGGCAGATTTCGTGCATGAATTTAAATATAAACATAACAATATCCTATTCTTGTTAAAATTTAAATAAGTAATACAACATGCTTCATTCCAGGGTTATTTGTTTGGCCAAACATTACTCTAGTCACGAATACACCTTGGAAAATAACAGTTTTTAATTTAGTTCAAATTGAGCATTTACATAATTAAAATTAAATGTCTTTAGTTACACTCTACTCCGCATGTTTCAAAAATAAAATAAAATACCTACATTCAAATTCCAAGTCCTGACGGTATACTAATCCTTCGAACTTGACCAGATAAGCCACTTGACAAAAACCATACTTGAAATGTAAAATATTCTGCAAATGCGAGTCTATGGTGTTAAATAACATTAAATAACAGATTGTAAAATCACGACGGATAGGTGTGAAGTATGAGCTATTCGGTAATCCAACAAGGATTGGCAAACTGTTCAGCGTCACAATTGTGTTATAATAATAATCAGTGCATTAGAGATTTGGAGCCTCAGAATAATATGTCATTCATTGTACGATAAAATAATTATTAGTGATTTGCCCGATCATGCATAATCCTTACGGCATATCTTAATCCAATCCAGATTACAGCAAATTATAGCTATGCCTCAATGGAGGTAGGTATCCAACCAATTGAATAACATGAACTGTGCTATACACACAATGCAACAAGTTTGTATAGTTCCAAATAATAAGTAATTATTACTTATTTCCATTAGTTGATGGGATGTGAGGAGGTGAAGGACATTTTTCAGTGAATTAATCAATTTCCCGTTTGATGCATCGAATTGCACCAGTTTCTAATTCAGGCCCAGTTCGAGCTGCTGTTGTTGGGGTAAGGATTTCGATTTCGATATTCATACATAAAAATCCGTACTAATGTCATAAACTCTTTTGCTGGTTAGGCTGTAATACTTGCAATCGTCATAGCCTTGGTTTACTGGATTTACAGAAGGAATAAAAGAAACGAACTAGAGCCTGCTCGAAGAAATTCATTGAAAGGTAAATATAATGAATTGACTTGTTCTAAATTTTGCGTAACTATTCAAATACAATGATTTTGTTCCCTTCAAATTTCTATTACAATATAATATTTGAATTTTGTTTTACATTTGTCCAGTTCCAAGAAGACCATCGATTTACGTGTTGCCCATTACCAA
>JAAXNX010002804.1:0-12327 GCA_036491905.1 Folsomia manolachei
CCTAATCCAGGCATGGTACCAAATTGTAAGGAACTTTGTCATATTGTTTTTGGATAAATAGTTGAATTTTGCAGGATTGAAGGATAATTGTTAAAGGTTATTTATAGATTTGATAATTATTATTGCCTTATTGAATTAAGGTGTGTATCGTAAGATTTTTAGAATATTAATAATTGTGCTTAAACTTGTGACCTTTCGAATTTTAGAGATGAATATCATCGATGACTTTTTGGTGGTTACATTAACTATTAAAACTCGGTTTAAATTATGTAACAGGTAATGGCTTACAGCTAATTAGCTACTACGTAATTATTCAACAGTACAAAGTGTGACTCCGTTCTGCATATATAAACTACTTAATAAGGAGCAAATAGTCTTCGTCTCAGGGAATCTCTAAGTTTCTTCTGTTTTGTTTAAAATCGTGACCGTTCCAGTTCCACCTTGGAAAAAGGGTTGACATGGCGTCTTGTCTGGGAAATCCGACAGCATCAAGTTCCAGGAGTAAGATTGTGTAGGATAAGCCAGGTCAAGGATAAGGAATACAGGAATGATAACTACTTATCAAGGATAGTGCAGACATAAAATGATTTGAGGAACTTTGGTTTACGGAATGAAATGGAAATGATGGAGTTGGATATTTTCTACTAAACTAATTTAACAATTAAGGTATCGGACTCGATATTGGGAAAGAGAGGATGATTGGATAAAATTTTGGATATTGATTCTGTATGGGTCGATTTCGACATCGCATTCATTCTTCCTCACTATAAAATAGAGAAAAGAAAGCAAAATCTCAATGAGGGTCTAATTATAATGGTTTAAGTAAATAATTAAATTAAGTAATATTTTATCTAAGTTATAAAAATTTAATAAAGGCTGCTCTCTGCTAAGTAAGCCTTCCTATACGGGTGAAGCCGTATAGGAATGAGCTCCTTTTCTAAGCTAAAACCAAGCTAATTAAGTAACGGAGTGTATGGACGGCTTGTAATTGAAATATCTACAATTTCATACGTATAAAAAACATCACAAGAAAAAGCAGCAAAACAAAGGAAAACTTTGATAAGGGGGATGTACTGTAAAAACTTCAAACAAAAATCCATTCACACTTTGTAATTTCTTTTCTAGGTAAATTCTATCCTGGCCCAGAATTCCTGGGTGAAAGCATAAATCCAATCAAATCGTAAGCTCCCCATAACCAAGTAACAATCCCACACCCACCCAGACCCATAATTTAAATATCCAATGTAAGAAGGAAGGAAAGAAGGAAGTAAGTGAAAGTGGTGTAGGAAATTTAAGGTGTAACTAGATTAGGTAAAGGTTAAAAAGGAGGTTGTGTATCAGGAACGAAGTGCTTCAGTTTGTCGTATTTATTTACAAATGGTAAATTAATATTTCCAATGGTCACATGAATAACAAAACCTTTGTCATAAAAGTTTTATGATAAAATCTAATTCCAATAAAATGTGGATTTCTCTCGGCGTTATTTAAAGTCAGACAAATGGTGCATTCAAAAAAATAAATTAAAAACTCAACTCAAACCCACTTTCTCTCAGGGTTGTGAATGTATGTGACTCCAAAACTTAAAACAGTACCGCAGAACTTTCCCCAGTTGTTGAAATGTAAAAAAATAAAGTGCAAACTTAATCAAAACTGGCATGCATTTCAACTCAGTAACTTTTTTTTACCATATTTTGTTCCCTTAATGAGTAACGAGGTTTCAAATAGTAAGTCGGTGACATTGCTCTGAACCAATGTCCAACGACTTTCTCCAAGTAACAGCTAGACATGCATTACACTTGAGTCACCTTTTGGGACGTGTTTCTCAACTTTCTCTTCTTTCTTATCATTAAAGCGGTGTGGTGGGTGCATAGTAGTCTTAATTTAGTGCAAGACTTCAGCAAAGTTAAGTCTGGGATGGTTTTTGGAAACCTTTTCTTTTGAAACCATCCCAGAAAGCAGAAATTAATTCAATCAATATTAAAGCAGCACCTGAATCAGTTCAGGACTTGGGGTTGGAGGTGGTGCAACTTTGACCACAGGTCCAGAACCACGACGCCCATCCAGGTCCAAGTCCTCCACCTGTTCCTCATCATCCCCACTCCGTCCTCCTAACTGACTTTCGGCAGATGCTTCGGAAATGGAGTCGCCACCTGGAGGAATCCCACTTCGGCGACGTTGCGTATTATCGCCACCATTCGTACTGGATTCTCCAGTGGCAGAGGTGGACGTTGTTGTGGTGTAACTACGACTTTCTCCGGTATCCGTGCCCGTGGTGGACGTTGTCCCGGTTCCAGTGGTTGAACCAGATTCTTGTGATTGGGATTGGACTGGGGCAGAAATGCTGGCGGATTGGGATTTGGTTTCGGTACCTTCGGATCGCTCTGAGGCCTCGGAATCTTCGTGATTGGCAATGGTCACACCGATACTCATACCACCGCGACCATCCGCCTGTAAGTGGGGAGAAGAGAAAGATGGGTCCCGGAGAGAATGTTAGTTAAGTAGACAGTTTTTTATGAAGGACAATGGACAACGAACTAAACCACGATACAGTACTAGAACGAGACCAAGGATGGAAAAGTATTCACACAAGAAATTCATTCAGATCACTTATTTACAGGAAGGAATACGTAAGTTAGCGGAAAATACTTTAAAACGACGACAGAGTGAGAAGAAAGTTGTTTCAAGACAGATTACTAAATGAAGGAGTTTAAAAAATCTTGTTAAAAGTTAAAGAGTTAAGTTTTTTGCAATTGTAGCAACAGGCATTATCAACGCCGGCAGGCTAAGCAATCATGCAAATGTAGTACAGCAGATTTTAATAGGTTTGGATTGCTTGCTGAGGTTTAAGTCTAATATCAGGAATATTTACCATGCTAAAGTTGAACAATCTAGATAAACTACGGTTAACATCTACTTTTTACTGGAGAGGGGTAAATTACGCACAAACTATGATATCTACTATTTTGAAAAAGATTGGTCTTACCCATTGAACTAGGCTTTGAACAAGAAATTTCACAGGATTTCCAGCAGCTCGAATAACATCCACGGCTTTCTCGTGGCTGGCAGATCTTAAGTCGACATCATCTACGGCTAAGATTCTGTCACCAGTCTACAAATTGGTGTAAAATATGTTTTTTTTTACTTTTTTATAAAAAAAATCAAAGATTTTAGACGTTCTTAAAGAACAAAAACTCGTGCATACCTTCAATTGACCCGTTCTCCCAGCAGGACTGTTTGGTAACACATTTTTAATGAAAATGCCAGAAATAGCGGATCCACTATCTTGTCCTGCGTTGTATAGATCAACCTGGGAAAACAGATTACACTAAATTTTGCACATAAACATAAAAAACACACTAAAACTTTTACTGCTTCGCTTATAATAACATTTACAGAGTAAATTTTACTCCTACTCCAAAAAAACGCTATTATTAGGAACACTAAAGGAATCCCTTATTTCTCCCGTTTTATTTTATGAGCTCCGTTCACGCGGCGTTACGCCATTTTATCCGTTTTTTAATGAACTTCCGTCAAACTAATTTTGCAAATTTTGTACCCACCTTTCCACCCACAATACTAATTCCCAGCGATTTCCCAGCCTCTCGCTGCACCTCAACCAGACGTTCCGGTCCCCAATACTTGGCCAGAAGCAGGGCACTCTCATCCCCAGACCCACTTCCTTTCGGGGTTGGAGTTGACCTGGATCCGGACACGGATTGAGTTAGTAATTCCTCCTGCGACGAGGCATCCTTGTCCTTGGCCATAACCTCGGGCGGACTGGCGGTGTTATCTCCACCCGAAGCGGAAACGGAAGCCGTATTTTCCACCGAGCTGGAAGGAGTAAGTCCTCGTTTTGGCGGAGGAATGGGACCCCGTCCCTTGGAAATTTTCTTATCTTCGTCCTGTTCCGCGGATGCGGATGCCGAAGCCGAAGCAGAGTTACCCGATTCCGGTTCAACTTCCGAGGAAAGTTGTTCCGTACTTGGAACTGAGCTTAGAGTTCGGGGACCTCGGACAACTTGAACAAGATCGGGTGGGGGGGGTGGCGAGGGAAAAATGGTGACGTGGGTCACAACTCTTTTCTGTACGGTCGGTTGTGTGGCTGGTGGAAGAATGTCGGAAGAACTGAAGACGGATGGAGGGACGGGAGAAACTTTTCTGGTTATTATAGCTGTTCCTCCCCGATTACTGGATTCCTGTCCATCCGCCGGAGTTCGGGGGATGAAACTGGACCCAGTTTGAGAAGGAGGTGTCACACTACCAAGTTCCACTTGGAGCTCGGATCTATAATTTGGCAAAGGAATCTTTTACAAGGAGATGGGAACATGAGCTAGGGCTAAGTTGTGATTTAGAATAGTAACCTCTCAACTAGGGCGCCTTCCTCGCCAGTGGAGTCGTCGTCTGGAGCGGTGTCGTCGATAAAGGGTGGAGAGCCTTCCTGGGGAGATGATAAGGCGTGCTGTTGCTCAGATTGGATGCGGAGGGTGTCCCGGTACACTTCTGCGTCGGATGAGGGAATGTAGCAAACGCTAAAAAACAAAAGATCTTAAGATTTGTGGAAAATTTTCCCGTTTTGAAACGCTTATCAAACTGATGAATTTCTTTCTATTTATTACTTTTCTCTAAAAAGTAGCTTCCAGTTTCAACAAATTATTCTAGTCTCATCTCACTCTTATTATATTTTCTTGTAATTTGACCTACTATTGTTATTACATTCTCTTTTACAGTAACATATTAAGCCGACTTTACTTTTAATCTGAAACTGTTCCACCTATAGATGAGAGAGTATCTCAGAATTTGGAGTTGTGTACGAAATAATATGTAAATGAATGATAATCAAAGTACATGGTTGCTTCGTCCCATAAAACTTTCCCTGACCTTTTGATCCGGTTTTCTCCGGATATGAATATTATACCTATCACAATATTCGTTATTCAAACCAAGTTTTCTAGAACACCAATCCCAAGAATATTGCTGAATAACCTACGAGCACAAAATTCGTAATAGAAATGCAAACTTGGCTGTTTTGCATGATATAACAATTGCAAGCTCAGAGAAGCCATTCAATTTTGTATCGACTCAGCCAAAGCCAGCCCAGGACATAATATGCTAATAACCACCCATCCCGAATCTTAACAGGATTTTGAAGTACTCTGCCCTTTTGCATGTAAATCATCTACTTATGCATTAAATCCTTTCCAGCCCACAACGTACCTTGCTATCTACTTTCTCTCAACTTTCTCTAATCCATAAACTACGCAGAAAACCCGGGTCTATGCAATTCTTCACTGAAAATTGAATCTATTCTTTATCAGCGAAAATTCATCACAAATTATAATATGTGGGGCATGCACTCACCTTAAATCCTTCGAAAAAAGTTGTGCCCTCCGTAAAATAGCACGAGCCTGAGAATTTGTAACATTTCGAAGCGACTCATTATTCACGGCGACAAGATAATCGCCCGCCTGAATCCTTCCGTCGCGATGAAATGGTCCTCCCACAGCGACCGAGGTGACCATGACCCCATTGACGCCGTCATCGACCAATTCCACATTAATACCCAGAGGTTCTTCGGCCTTTTTTATTTTTATTGTTTGTTCCAAAGCGGTCGGAAGTGGGGCTGGATGGAGGTAAAGGTCGCCACCGGTGGCGGTTGCGCCGCCTCGCGCCAGGCCGACGCCATCATACCCGTGAAGTGTGGTTAGGGTTGTGGTGGCACTACTGGAACTTGTGTGCTCCCCTCCACCACTACCACTGCTCATGACGGACATGGAGGGGGATGGTCGGCCATATGTGGGGGCTGAGGTTATCAGACGCTCAGTGGATATCGGGATAATTGGAGTTCCCTGAGATGAGTCATTAATTTTCATTGATGGTTATCATTTATGGTTATCTTTATGATAAGCAAATAAGCTGAATTTGAATATGGAGAGTGAGGATGATGTATTGTAGTGAAGGGGCAAATGGCATGCAGTTCCAGAAACGGTGAAGTTTCCAAAATAAAATAAAAAGAAAAAATAGCTCATTCATGCATTTTTATTAGTCAGTTGTCAGAAACTGATAATAACTTACAGTCAGGGTTGTAGGTAGTTAATACAGATATTTCGCAAGCAAATTAAACATTCCATGCAAAAATTATGTTATCTTTAATATTTCCTTTGGATATAGCACGAGTTATGTTAATTGTAGCTCATTCATTTAAAAACTCTATCCTTTCCAAGTCACCTTGAATAGTGCACCAAATAAAAGTACCATCATTTAGCTTATAAAGTTGTAAGTCAAGAATCAAATAGTTTGTGCTATGTCCAAAAAACTACAGGAAATTGAAATTATTTTAACTTATACTACACCAGAATAAAGACCAGAACCAAAAATAAGTGCATGCAATTGTGCAACAGAAGGAAATGCTTAATTTCAATCATTCTAAATAATAAAATAATTTTGTAAATGCAAGTGAAAAGTAATAGGGCAGAAATCAGCACTCATCCTCAAAGGATGGGGAAGGAAGGCCAAAAATTTTCAGAATCTTTACTTGATTCTCATTGGACATGTCAATCTCATTCTCGTTTCGTGGTGGGGGCGGACACACGCCAAAGGATTGGAGGCAGGGAGTCAATCGTATGATCTGCACTGTCCAGAAGTACCGGTGTCCTTGGCGAAGACAGATTGGATGTCATTAACAAATCCGGACCGGAACCGGGTGGAGGTGGACTTATTGGGAGAGGGGGTGGAGACACATCCTGGAAAATATGGGAAAACAGTTTATGATTATTATTTTAGAATGTTTTTTTAGAAATTGTTTAAAAATTCCAAAGTTAGAAAATTAGGAGTCGGTAAAAATTATTTTTGTATTGAGCAAAATAACTTTCGGTAAGATGAATACAATGCTTCGGGAGCTAAGTAAAAATAACTTTCACCCATTGTCGAGTTTTACCCACCTCGCTCCGATTGGAAGAAATAGTGGTCATCGTATCAGGTAGTGGGAGTGGTTTAGCAATCGAAATCCTGACCACCCCCCTCGGTGCACCTTTCAAAGCTTGGACTGCTTGATCTAGAGTAGCATTCTCTAAATTGATTTGATTCACGGCAAGAAGTCGATCTCCTGGAATGAGACGTCCATCCTGTTGAGCCACACCTCCTGGAACGAGACTCCGAATCACGATCAGCGTCTCGTTGGGATTCATGGGATCTTGATAATCCAAAATAGAGAAACCCAGGCCACGATCACCTTTTGGCAGCTCGATCACGGTGGGCACAGAGGACCACATCGCGAGACCCGTGAGGGGTTCGAGGGAACGGGATTTTAATTTTGAAAGACTATTTCCACCCGGAGTTTCTCCCGCACCGGCAGTCGTCGTTCCGGTGGATGCTAGAGAACCGTCGGACTTAGCTTTTACGAGACGATCACTTCCTTGAAATAGGTTTTGTAAGCTTCCACCCAAAATGTTCTAAAAAGTAGAGGACAAAGTTTAGAAAATAATCACGTTAAAAAGTGGTTTGACTCCATTTTTAGCAATTGTCTTACCCTCGCCGCAAAAGCATTCCTATCCTGTGTCGATGGATCAATGGGTCGTGACGGTGGCGGAGCTCCAGGTCGGCGAGCACAAACAATCCTCACAGAAATTGGCAAATCCTTCAAAATGCTGACAACTTCGACATGATTCAACCCCAGAAGTCGTCTTCCATTGACTTCAAGGAGTTCATCTCCACCCAGGAGTTGACCTGCGCGACCGACCGGTCCATCAGGAAGGATTGATCTGATGTAGTGGTGAGGTCGTACTTCACGACCATCTTCAACATCTACAAGTCCCTTCCAAACTTATTCCTAGGCCGCCACCCTCTTTTGCCTTGCTTAGCTGGGAGACGACAATCTGACAATCTTGCCCCATGATTTTTGACCATTTTGCCATCACTGCAGCTTCTACGGTGGGTAGAATTTCGCCATCGTACCTACGTCATAATGAAAACATGTGACAATTGTTGGTAATGGTGTAATTTTTTGTTCTCTCAATGAGAAACTCTCATACCTCGTATCAATCAACATCTCCAAGTCTTCCAGATCCATGTCGACATTTCTCTTGTCGGAGGAATGGCCAGAGGTTGGGAGTTGGACGCCACCACGTCCACTCCCCATTTCGTCGTCATCATCTTCCTCCTCTTCTTCTTCGTCCTCTTCACCAATACCTCCCCCAGCTGCGAGAATGTCTTCGCCTTCACCATCCTAAAGAAGGTTAAAGAGTAATTAGATGCAGAACATGCATTTTAGTAATAAACTTAAAAATTTAATGAATGTGTGATTTGTTGCTGGGTTTAAACGCTTTTTGCCTTAGATGTGAACTGGGATAATTCAATTGATCTAATTGATCCAGCAATGCAGAGTGATTGAAGACTGTCAAAAATTTACTATATTACTTGGTGAAATAGTGAGAATTCAAATTCAATCCACAAACAATTAATGCGTACAAGTAGAATGAGTAAAATACACTTTATGTGCAGTTTTTTTGCAGAGTTCCAGCCTTTCTAGTGAAAAGGTTAATTTGAAGGTAGTTGGTTAACTATTACTGGAGTCAGTGAGTGAGTGAAAGTAGGTTGATGTAAGATAAGTTGTGAAAGATAAGTGAAAGTGAGGTTACATTACGTACAGAGTCGACGGGCACCTGCGGTAAGGATAATGCGGATACTGATGAAGGTGTCGGTGGTTTGTGCTCCGAGTGACTGATCGCCGATTGTAACTATTGCACAAATTTACATACCACATTGTCAAGTTTAATAGTTTACTGTTGTAAAGGAGACAAAATTTAATACAATGGAGTACAAAACAAAATTGTAAGGAATGAGGTAAACTACAATTTGCGACAACATTACTGACAAGGACGTGATACAACAAATGAATTAAGTGAATAATTAGCGATACAGTCACATCACAGGACAACTTTGCTTGGTGCGTGGTGAAACAATGCAGCGCTTGGGATAATGGGGAATAATGGTGTTAGTTAACTGTGAATTTACTACGTGAAAGAAAAGCTTGTTAGTCGTACAATGTGGATTCCACAGTAGTAAATTGTATTAGAAAGGAACCATACATAAAAAAGATTAGTCGAAAGTTTAGAAATGAAAAATCAAGAGAAAGCAGGAGAAAGGTAGCAAAAGATGGAAAAAAACTTAACCAAATATTATGACAGTAAGTAAATTAACCAAAAACATCCAAAGCTACATTATGCTGTGAGGTTGCAGATTAAAAGTGAATTTAAACAAGTTCCACGGACAAGCATGCATTACGTAAAAATACCTGATCATATTTAGATCCGTGGTGATATCTTTCCAATTTAAGCATCACCACTGGACCCGTTTTCCTCAGAACTTCGACAGCCTGGTGGTTTGTAAAGCCTTGAAGAGATTGACCATCGACCTAAAAATAAAAATAATTTACATTGTTAACACATCCGTTGTAGTCAAACTAAATCCCAGGGTTTCTCCTTTTATGCTTTCACACTCTCTAAATCAATATCAACCTTAATTTCTCTTTGTTCTCGTTTATTCCCAATTTAAGTTTTGAATTAAAGGAGTAGAAAAAAGGCATCCTATTTTTTCTGCTTAGATGGCTTAGGAGTTGATACAATTAAGAGAATTTACGACTGTTTCTTTGGGGGTGTTGGTTTAGCGAGAGGTTCACTAAAGGGCAGAGCTACTTTTAGCTCAAATAAGAAGAAAGAAAAGACGGCTTTCTTATTCTTTTACTCGAATTGGAATTGTCTTTTAGGAAGTTGCTCTATTGATGATTTCTTTTCTTTTTCCTTTGTACTTTTTTTCCGAATGGAAACACAAAACAGCGAGTTTTGTTAGGCGTGCAAAGAAAAAACCTCCAGTGCAGCCTCAAATAGCCCGAGCCAGAATATCTAAGTTTATTTAAAATTATTTGTTGAAACAAATAATTCAATTTTTGGGTCGATCAATGTGTGCAAAATTTGGAGTCGATATGATAAGTAGAAAAAGAGATATCGTGTAACAGACGGACAGACAGACGGCCGTGATGGTTACATAAGCACCTTCGCCTACGGCTCGGGCTAAAAATAAAGAAAGGAAGATTATAATTGCTCTTGTATAAAAGGAGAGACATTAAATTCGGCTGTTTTCTTAGTTCGAAAATATTTTTCATTAATTTCTCACTTTCTACGTTGACAATGAGAATCTGATGAATTTAACTGGAACCCAACCTAATGACTTTTACTTAACTAAACATGCATAAAATCCTTTATGCCGCCTTACCTCAACAATCCGATCATTTATTGAAATCTTTCCCGAGACATCCGCCGCACTTCCTTCACTAATACTCTGTAATGAAAAAGAAAACATTAAATTAAAAATTGATACTTTGGAAAACTGCAATATTCCTAACAAACTATTGATGAATTACCTTAACGAATATACCAGACAGCTCCTCTGCAACGTCAAGAAATTTATTAGCTTAAAAATATAAAATTTCCAGTCCCATATTTTCAATAATTACAAACTAGGCTTGGATAAAACCAACTTTGGAAGGATTACCATAAATAAATCGTTAATTTGTGCAAAACTAGTCTTCGCTTAGCAGAATTTAACAAATAACGAAAAAATTCTCAGAAATTCTCATTCATTTTCTATTTTTAGAATGGAAACTCTTGCTAACAATTCATATTTTGTAAGGCAGGAAGGAAGCAGGTGCAGAATGATTTGCATCCCAAACTTTTCCCATCCAACAATTTAAATTCTTTCCGAAAAGAAAGCAACCTAACCTTTCCTCGATTAGTTTCGTTACTTTTATGGTCGAGGACTTGTAAAACATCTTCACATCTCTTCGCTATTCTCTTTCCATTATTGAAGCGAGTCCCAACTAAATCAGCTCTATCCGATCCAATAAACAAACAATCTGTCTTTTCAATTTGTTTGTCTTTCCTTTCTATCTTTTTTCCTCGAAAAAAGAAACAAATCATTCTTTATCTTGTAAAACGTGCCCTATTTCCCTTACTTTGATCCCACCACAATCAATACTTTCCCCCGTCCTTTGCATCCATTTATTATTCAAGCACTCTCTTGTTCCGTAATGAACCCACCTTTTTCACAAACATATCCCGCAATAGTGATCCCCAACCCGTGGGAATCCTTTTTAAGCTCTACCTCAACCAGCTCACATTCCGGAAGTGAATCAAAGGTTGAGGAAGCTGGTAACATGTCATCTCCCATTTTGAACTGTCCAGAATCTGAGCCTCCCATCGATCCTTCGAAATGGTTTCCGTAGCCATTGGCTTGCAGAAGGTGTCTCTCCAGTTCTTCGGGATCTCCGAGGATTCTTGTGGGAACAATGGGTGCGGCTGAGGTGAAGGCATCGGGTGATGTGGGCTCTATTGGGCGTGCCACTACGAGACGAACACAGGACCCACATTGTCTCAGGACTGCGGCGACTTGTTCTGATCCCATCCCGAGGAGATTGACTTCTCCAATTTGTAGGATGTGATCCCCACTTTGAAGACGTCCATCCCGATCTGCTACTCCTCCTGGGAGTATTGTCTTTACTACGACGCCGGTAGAGCGACCACCAATTATTCCAAAACCTAGTCCGGTGCCATCGTTTATCAGCTCGATTACTTCGACTTGTGCCCATTCTGTGTTTAACTGGAAAATGGTGCAAATTAAGAGTTATTGAAATTGCGGTTGGTAAAATATTAGCATGAAATTTTATCTTGTTCTATTTTTCTTACCACCATGTCGGTGCCTTTGGTAGAGTCGTCAGTGGGATGAGAGGAGGGACGCTCCCCACTGAGGGGTTGCTGTCCCACCCCAAGTATATCACCTAAAATTACAGAGAAGATGAATTAAGCATTATGTTTGTGATGAGGATATTTAGATAAGCGGAGCTTATCTTGGTATTAAAAATGATTGCTTACCAAGAAGGAGAGGGTCAGTTTGAAGTGAATCGTAAGTTCTGGCTACGACGATCTCGACTTCTCCCCTGGCTTGCTGTAAAATCAAATGAAAAAGATAATTATTTTTGTTTTTTTGGCATTGCACAATGATTTTATGTCATTCATGATTTTTTGTGTTAAACTAGATAAAAATGTAATTATAAACTCAAACCTGTAGAATCCCAATCGCTTGTTGGTGTGTAATTGCTGCGTCCAACGGTTGCTGGTCAATCGCAAGGATTTGGTCTCCTTCTGCCAGTCTTCCATCTCTGTAAAAATATAAATGTTCCATTAATGTAAAGGGGTTTCAGATTCAGAATCAAAATGAGAATACTTTTTATTGTACAACTAAAGTCAGAATCATTATAAATTGTACGAAACTCAGATA
>JAAXNX010002805.1:0-12327 GCA_036491905.1 Folsomia manolachei
TGTCGTAGGTGAAAGATGCGCTTGCCCGTGGTAAAACCCCGAAAGATTACTGCAAGGTCTTCGCAAAGTGGTACATTTTGGGGATCATGGATGATTGCTGGAAATTTCGTTCAGAGGACAGAACCAATTTCAAACAGATCGTAAATGATCTTGAAGAGTGTGGTGGCCACTTATTGGGCATTTGAATTATGAGAAATACTGAAAGAGATGTGGTCGGTGGGTCATCAACGTTCTCTGCGCTTTTGAAAAGGCATCTGTAAATTTTGGATGAATGATGCTTAGATGTCCTGAATTAATATGCTTATCTTTTTTTCTTGTAAAACTATGTCACTAACTACTAAAGTTTCTTACTACCACCAACTTTACGTGTTCAATTAACAATGATAAGGTGCAAATTGTCAGATTCATGAGACTGAATTTCCTCTAGAAATATATTGATATTATTATATTTTTCACGATTTTTAAAGATGATTATTACAGTCCGGCTACTAAAGATGATTTTGCATTTTATCAAAGTCCGGTAAAAGGAAATTTTCAATATTTTATTTTTTTTTACTGTTTGTACTAAAAGTTAGGAAAGACATACGTTATTTTTCTTACTAGCTTCCGTAATATTATTCGCATACAAACTAATATTTTACCTGTTGCAAGTTGCGATTACTTCAATATTTTATGTAACTCATTGGAATCTAATAAATCCCGATGTTCTGTGTAAAAGTTGTGAAAAAATTCTAATTATTCATTTTGGCCCACTACATAAATTTTTGGCAGTGAAAGTGACTCCCATGTTAATTTTGCCAAAATTATATTTACATCCTCGCAAAAATCACCTCTGCAATGCAAAAGTCTGGCTTCGTTCGACCACTTGTCAATAAATTATAATTTATTTTCCAGCGATTGTTGATTTCATAAACATTATGCAATCCCCATTAGTCAGACAAACGGAGATTTACGACGGAAAATGGAAATTAATGCATTTCTTTAAAAATGAGCCCACGTTGAATTAACGTATTTAAAGATTTCACTTTCCATTTCAGCATCCAGCGTCTGGAACATTTTAATTACAAAATGCACAAGAGAGATGAAATATAAATAAATGTGGGACACAGCTTCAATGATGGCGTCATTTGCAAAGCACAATATCCGGTAAACTTTGAGCACCGATAAGCGCATTCAGTTAGCCAACGAAGTTGAAAAACTCTCCAGTTTAAAATGAATTTTCTTGCTACCTCACAAACAGTTTTAGTCGTTTATTCCCTTTTCTCAGTTTTGGTTACTTGTTTTAATCATGAGAAACCTGAGTCCATTTCAAGAACACAGTTTAATTTGACTCTTGGCGAAAATCCGAAAGAAAGAACAATAGAATTGTACCTAAACCCTTACGACCCCTTGACCAGGATGGCTTCCATAGTGTGGGCGCACGTATTTTCAGTTAAGCCACGCCCTGTACCATCTGGACTTCCGGTTCAAATTGTATCCTCAACCCAGAAGCCAACACCAATGGAGTCGTCAGTTGGTGGGAATATGGCCGCACCCAGTACAACTTCATTGAAGCCAGAGGTCACCTCCACTAATACCTTTACCACTATTTCTGCCTCTAGTGAAGGCCTAGAAATTGGCAATATGGTCACTTCTACAATGACCCCGGACAACGCCGTTTCGACTTTAAATCCAGAACACAGCGAACTACTGGTTTCAACGCTTTCTCCCATGCAGGCAAATGAAGCAGTGACTGATCTACAAGTTTCACCAGTCTCAACAAGTCCTGATAATGCAACAATAGCTGACACCGTCTCAACGGACCAGAATAACATTACCACTACAATCATGCCTGGTTTGTCTCAAATTTTATCATTAAATACCTGCATTAGAGGTTTTTACTGAATAATAATAATTTGCGACTACGTTAGATTTGATAACATCCTCGTTGGCTTCCCCCTCAACTGCCACAGCAGATGTGTCGATGCCGTCGACATCTAATCCACCTGGGGTTGAAGAAAGTACAAATCCGGAAAACATGTCAAATATGAATGCCTCATCCGTAACTAGTGAAGCACCTCAAAGTAGTGTGGGCACTTCAACGATAAGTGTTGAACCTGATAATTTCATACCGGAAAAGCCTCTACAACAAGCTCCTGAAAATACTGGCCCAATTCCTGTCGGACAATTCCCGACACAACACCCCCAAAATGGAGGAGAATCCAGTTTTCCTTCACAGAATTTTCCGGCATCCCAATTTCCGCCAACCCAATTCCCAGGTCAGAATCCAAATCAACCACCTATTCAACAAGGACCTGGACCATTTCCACCAAATGAGCAACAACCACCCCCATTTCCAGGAGAGCAGCAGCAACCCCCTCATTTCCCTGGACAGCAGTTTCCACCCCACTTTCCTGGACAGCAACCACTCATCCCACCCGGGTCTTTTCCTGGCCAAAATAACCAACCCCATCCCCAACAACCCTTTCCCGGACAGCAACCCCCTCCATTCCCTTATCCAGGGCTCATGGAACCTGGTATTGGACTACATCCAATACCCCCGCAACAAGAAGGATCACAATTTCCACCGGGTGGAGGACATCCATTTCCTCAGGGGCTGCCACCTCCAAATGCGAATAATAATGTGCAACAACCCCAACCAACCAGACCACCCAAGAATCCTTTCGCAAATAAACCTCAACAACACGACGTTCGAGAGATGTCGACAGAACACTGGAAACTTGGAGTCACTGAGGATACTCCGGGTGATTCCACCACAATTATTCATGACGAATTGCTACTGAATCACGAATTGAATTCGGATCTTGTCCCTATGCAATTGCCTTTATTACCTGTGGAAGAGAAAAGGAAGCTTTCTTCTCTCCACAGGATTTATGCAGTTATTCATGGCGAGTAAAGTCAATGAATGTCGCGAAATAATTAAAATCGTAACTCGGAAATGCAATTATTTGGAAGCGCTTTGTTATGTTGTGAATAAAGAAGTAAAAATCAATAGTTCATCAATTATATTTATTATAAATAAAATTATTACGACTTTGTGACAATTATGCCAGCAAAATTTAGAATGCTGACAACCATACAGAGTCAAACGTTGCAACAATTTGAGTATCAAAAATAGACTTCTTAATTTAACAAATAAAATCAAAGCTGTTTCAAAAGTAGAATTAGATAAAACTGTGGCTCAAAGTTTGCACAATTTACGAATATAGTATTAGAATACGAACCAGGTTGCTTGTTATTAATACTGGCTTCTTAGTTCCTTATCTTAGTTCCTGCCTGGACCGTTTCTTTGATTACTATTGCCAGCCGCGGTCCCACTTCGGTTTCCTGAATTGTCATTGCCGAAATTATAATTTTGTGGAGGGACCTGCCAAATTGGAGGCCACTGGAAATTCTGCTGCTGCAGATAATTGAATGAAGGATGAAATTGGGTTGGAGGTGTTGGTAAAAGTCCATTAGCAGAATTTGCAAATGGTGTTTGTTGTCCATTGGGGAGGAAAGGATGTTGAAGATACCTCCTCCAAGCGTCAGATTGATTTTTGCTGCCGGAATTGTGGTAGGGAGTCTGACTCTGAGGGCCATGATTGGAATTACGATACCAAGGATTTGGAAGATTTTCTTGGAGAGTAGCGCTAGGATTTTGAACCGGACCCCACCGAGATTTTTTATTGAGGCTACCTTCCAATTTTTGCTTTTTTAGTTTTGGACTTGGAATTGACGGACTTTTTGGGGAGTGTTCTGATCTTTTATGTTTCTTCGAAGGTGTCGACAGTGCCGGTTTCTTTTGTGGAGTAGCATTCCCCGAGTCGAGATCCATAACATACTTTGTATTAGTTGCTCTACATTGTAGCCAGAGGTGTACACTTTCGCGAGCCAGTTTTCGAGTCTTGTCAGTTCCCTTGTCTATAGTAAGCTTAAAGTTGTCTTTGGTCATGTGAAAGTTTACTTTTAATTTTTTCGTGAGTTGATTAATCAGCCAATCTTCATTTTTCGTTTCAGAAAATAGCAAGTCCCATTCAGATTTTAGAAGGGTAATTGTTACTGTTTCTGATGCGTCCTCATCACTGTCATCAAGTGTTATAACTTCAGCGGCCTTGATGTTAATGTCGGCAACCGGCTGCTTCCGGGCTTCACTACTCAATTTCGCAATCACCTTCAAGGCGTCAGATTTGCACTGTATGATATCATCCGACGTAATGTGAATGGCATTACGATTCTGAAGAATAGATAATTGATCCTGCGGCTTCATTAGCGCCTTAATTGTGTTTTCTTGAGTCTTTTGAATCAATTTATGGTCCCTCGATTTGATGGACATTTCAAAACAGAAAGTATTGGACAACAGCGTATTTTGGCATTCTGGGTCCATGCACTTCTTTGCTTCTCCTGAAAATATAACAAAATAGCTACAAAATTCATAAAACCTTTCTTTCTCTTAACCAGAATATTGTTGAAATAAAAAAATACCACTTTGAAAGATCAAATTAGAGCCATACAACGTCGAAGATTTAGAGAAATCTCCTGCAGTGAAAGTGGAGTTATGTGAAACTACTGTTGTTGCAGGCCCTCCTTTGAATCGGCAATGAAAATAGTTATGTCCCTTTTGGCCACAATTTGAACAATAAGAGTTCCTTCTGGATCGATAAACTGGCTTATCTCCGTAAAATTGCTGAGTGCCGTCAGTAATAGGCTATACAATATTGAAAAATAAATGTAAATGTGATAAGGCTTCAGTTAGCATTCAAAACAAGTTTCCAATAAAATTACCTTGGTGGTGGAAAAGAATTTACGCCAGTTATCAGGGCAGTTGAATGCTCCATGACCTTCAATGTCGCACATTCCACATCTTCGAGGCTTGTTAGTACATCGATGGCATCCATGAGTTGAAGCTTTGGGCTGCTTTCCTCCACACTTGAAAATATTAGAATTAAGTAAGTAAAGTCAAGTATAACAACAGAGCAATAGAAAAAACAGGAAAGTAATATAAAAATAATTTTGTTACATTCAAGCAGACTGCGTTAGGGCATTTGTCATATCTTATGTCGAGATGCAATTTTCCTCGTCCTGGTTGAATGTGACCGTCCTCCCCACAACAATGGCACACTATCCTTCTTCGTTTTTCCATGCAGTTCTTACGCATATGGCCAAATTCATGGCAGTTGAAGCAACGAATTCGATTATTCGGTTCTGGTTGTGCCGGTTGTAGGAACTTCCATTCGTTTGTCTTCCACAATGTAGGATTATCTGTTGCAAGACAAAAATGGCATTACGATTTACGAAAAAGACACGAAACATTATTGTCACATTGGAGAGAGAGAAAAATATGAATACCTGACATCTTTGAAAGTATTTTAGTTGAATTCATGTTTTTGTTGGATGTGCGATCGTAATAATTAACCATTTGAGGTGTCCATTTCGATGGTAAATAGCTAGGAGCGACTTCTGGTTGCCGGACTTCTGTTGATTTTGTAGATCTGGGTGCATGTAGATTGGTATCAGTTACGCGTGCTTTAGAAGATTTTTGCAAGTTTGAATCAGTGCCCAATGTAGAAACTGCAAGGGGATTCTTAAACACGGGAGCTTTTGAAGTAGGTCTTGTTTCTGTCGGTGGACGATCCAGAATAGAAGATATATTAAAGGACAATCCTGCCCTTTCAGTTCTAGACAGAATTCCAAAATCCTGATTCATAGAAACAACCCTAGATCGACTCAACGAGGAATTATCACCAGGAGTTGTTCCCATTTGTGCAATTATTGGTGGTAATACAGCAGGAACGGTCACCGTTTGTTTTGGCTTATTAGAATGCTGTGGCTTTTCTTTTTTAGCCTTTTTCGCCATCTGGGAGACTGGCACTGCTGGAGTTGGTGCCTCGGTTATTGGGGCATTAACTGGATCCACAGCTAAAAATTTTAATGGAAACCTGATAACAACTTGTATTCTTTTACTAAAATTTGAAGTAATCATAATCTATCGTACCGGGTTCGGAAAATAGGGTCACAACAGGGTCAAGCGACAACGGTTCGGTAGCCAGCGGAAGTGGAGCAATAGCAAAAGTATCTCGTTGAGGCGATTTTCTCTTAGGATTGGGATCGGAAATTGTCTCGTTGGGTTTTAATAGTCCAAGGCTTGTCAAAAAATTGCGTATCTCATCGTTTGTCCTTTGCTTGGCTATCTGCTTTCTAGAAAGTTTGATTTGAGGTAGGGGTGGCGTTGCCGTCGAAATGGCAGTATCAGTTGTTGCAAGTGGTAAGAAGACATTTCTCTTCCACTTTCTTGCTTGTCCATCCCCATCATCGGCAGCAGTGGAACGAGTGTCCGAGGAACTACCGTGAACAACTTCCACAGTCTTGATGGGAACATTTTCTATAATCTCAGGACCAGCTTCATTCATAATGGCAGAAGAAATGGGATCTTCAAGCACTTCTTTATCACTATCAGACTCAAATATTGAACTTGCTACGTGTATGCTGGGCAAAGACTCATCTTCAGATGGTAAAGCAGGCGACTGATGACTTGAATTGTCGGATAGTGTGGATAGAGAACAACTGGTACCAATATTATTCAAGGTTTGAATGTGCATTGAAACAGTCGGCTCGGCATTTACAAAAGTACAAGGTTGACCCTCCGAAGCATTCACTTGCTTTATGGTGGTTACGGCATGAATAATAATTCGTTCAGCATTTACAGCACTTGGAGTCACTGGGAGTGGCGGTGTTTCATTGTGGGGGTTTTGCTCGGAGCTTGATGCAGAATCAGAGCCCAGTTTATAGTCAATGTCGTCAGTCTCATAATTGTTTGATCTTTTCCTTTTCCTACTCTTTTTGGTTTCTGATTTATTGGAAGATTCCTCACCAACGGTAAATGCTTCATCATCGGATGTCAGAAGGAGATCAATCACAGGGGGTGGAGGTTTCACATAAGGAACGTGTATCACATCTTCGTCAGAGTCGACATTGGCATCTCTGTGATCATTGGCCATACTGATAACATCCACAGTGGCCATCTTCACCAGATCTATCCAAGAAAACAAAATAATTCCTTAAACAAAGAGTTCCATGTGCAATTTCCTTTGTCAAATGTGTAGCAAAAATTCCTGTGGATTGAGTATACAAATTAAATGCTTACCAAATTCGGATCTTGGTCTCCTCTTCTAATTGTTTATTATATTGATTAACGATTACTAGTTGATTTACAATTAGTTCTGTTCTGGTAATTAATTGGGTAACGAAACGACCTCTCAAGTTCAACTCACTCAACTCAACTGAAGGTAAGTGATGAATACTTGTAGTATTTTAAAAGCTTGGAATAAGACAAGTTAATAAAAACTACTCAATTCGATCCGATTTAGCGATTTATGGTAAAAACTGACTCGTCACAACCTAACAATTAGTAAATTAATTAACCAATTCCTATTTTTTTGTTTATTTTATCGACTCTCTCTCCCGAGGCAAAGGTAGAGGGCGGAGCTGTATTAAAACAATGAGAGCTTATTGGATTTTTCATTTAAAAAATGCATACGTTGTTTGTTTGCGTTTTAAAACTAGATTTGTACGTATTAAACAAGTTTTTGACGCTTCTTTTGTTGTAATCATAAAATGACAGGGATTTATGCAACGACGAATTATGCAATGCTGCACTTCAAAAAATATGAATGGATGTATTCTTGTTTCGACCGAATAGTGGTCATGAATTTTGTATGCCGAGACAAGACCACACGGTGTGATATGATGACCACACCCCTTCTCAAAATATTATGAGGCCCTCCGATTTATTAGGGTTTAGGTTTCCGTTAGCGATCTGACTATATTTATTTTGGATTTTAAATTTTCAAAGTCAAGTCCTCAAACGGTATAGATTTAATACAAAATTTAATAGTATTAAGAAATGAATTCAGTCCGAGCTTGGATGCATTTGCATGAATCCGGATGAACAGATCAGTCCGGGAGTTCGGGGTAAATAATCGGGTAAAGTAACTTTCAAAAATGGTCTATGAAACGAGACAAGCATTATTATGAATGATTTATGCATGAATGTTTCTTGTCAATTTTTTCAGAGAGCTGCACAAAAATAAAAGACAATCAATGGAAGAACTTGTTAAAAAACCCATAGATGAAGCTCGGAACTATGTGTAAGTCATAAGCTTACTGTACATTTTGCCAACAACGATATGATTTCCGTTTTAAATTAATAATTTATGAGTACAACTATTAAAGTTTCTATCTTTCGTAATGCCGCAGGCCCTCCGATGAACCCTCCCCCAAACCTCTCGACACCACTGCAAGAAATGACACCGAAGTAATCCAACTATACCCGGGAGGGACCCCTAAAGTCATATTTCTAAAGATCCCCTCTCCACAGAATGTCTTTCCGACCTACTCCAAATTAAAATCTCGTCTCGCCTTCATTAGAGGTGGACAAGAAAGCATAGCTCAGTAAGTGACCATGATCAAGTTCACTATTTTACAACATTCTAAATATGATAAACTTCAGGATTAACGACGACACTTCCGAAATCAACCGGGTGGCACGAGGACTTTTGGCAGGGAAGGCCCTGGAACTTGAAGAAATTCACATGTGCCAGGACAGGATACGATTAATTAGCGAATCAGTCTGTTCCGTGGAGCGGATAGTTGAAGATGTGAAATGGCACTTGTCCGCAGGAATTGACAACCTATTTTATGACCACCGAGGAAAACGCTACCCTACGGATGTCTATTTTCTTCAAATTGTGATACATTCCATTGATGTGTGGGACTCTGGCAAATCATCATTCAAAAGAAAATTCGTCTTAACTAATGGAGAGTTGGTGAAGAAAACGCAAGAGCTGGAAACAGCCATTAATAAAGTTATGCTGCTATTTCTACAATGTCAAAAGGAATTACAAACGTTGGATCATGCCCTTAAAGTTCATCCGGAAATAGTGCAATTTCGTCATCAGGTCCCCTACAAGGTTCCCGAGCCGAGCAAGGAGTCACCACCAGAAGAGCTAGACGAAAATATGGAAAGCCAGCAAGAGATTGTTATTAAGTTTGTGGACTTTGATATGCAATTTCTTATCGTCAAGAAAAAAAATGGAGGAACCAAGACCTCCGTTTTACTCAAGAACTTATCGGATGACTGCCAGGCGGAGATAATCTGCATTCCCATTCGCCATCAGATACGCTCAATTACTAAAGCAATTTACAATATTCGTATGGCGCAAGGACATTTGGAATCCTTAAAAATATGTGAGCTCTGGGAAATCATAATACCGCCTTCAATTAAAACCCCGTACTTCAATTCACTGGAAAACATTGTGCTTGCCATACTCGTGAACTCCGCAAGTGGCTCGGTCTACTCGATTACACCTCTTCTTATGAATCTGGAGTCCAGTATAGGAGATGTCAGTTGGTTCGTTCGTCTTCTTCAACTTCATGCTGAGGGCAAACGACTTCTATGAGAGGAGGAAGGGGAGTAAAATAACGTGGCAAGAAGTTTTGGGACTGGAGGTCATTCAAGATTCAGAGACGGTTGATAACATCCCCACGGAGTATGATATCTGGGATGAACCAACGGCACGGGAATATATCAACATAATTGATAAAGACCTAAGGTTACCGGACATCCAGAGAAGTTTTAAACACTTTATGACACCACAAACGTAGGAACTGAATAACGGTACTAAAAATTATAGGAAATGACATGAGTGTATGAAATCATGTTTTAAGCAATCTGGATTTACATTATTGTCAACGAATTTTGAAATATACAATAATGAATAAATATATAAAAATAAAAATTCTATGTGATAATAGGAGGTTTATCACTAAGACCAGCAACAACTGGTTGAATCAGTCGGAAAATGACTTTGTCTTTTTCTTCCTCTAACGATAGACCAATTGTTAATTTATCCAGTGAACGGAACTTTGTGGATCCAATTAAGATTTCTCCATCCTATAAAATAGCATTTTGAGTAGAAACAGTTTGTCACAATATGTTTCCGATTTTTGTAGATTTATAAAAATAATTAGCTTACCTTTTCATTGTAAGCGTACTGGATATCCTTTGGAAAGAAAATGAAACCTTCCATGCCATAGCGTGGAACAAAAACTTGTAAAGCATNAATATGTTTCCGATTTTTGTAGATTTATAAAAATAATTAGCTTACCTTTTCATTGTAAGCGTACTGGATATCCTTTGGAAAGAAAATGAAACCTTCCATGCCATAGCGTGGAACAAAAACTTGTAAAGCATTTCTTCGGACAAACAAAACGTATCCAGTGTGCTCCTCTTCATTCTTGCCTTGCAAAGTTTTCTAATAAAAGAACAAGCATTTTTTTATGTCAATTAATAATCACAATTACTTGTATGTACTATTGCCAGTTTACTTACACTTTTGTGAATGTTATGAGATGCTCGAGATGCATATTGAGCCATTCGATGTCGCAGATTGATATTTTCTGCAATTCCATGCATTCTGTGCGAATCCAGAATCCTTGGGTTTGGTCTTTCTACTTCAATAGCAATCGCAAGAAGTCTGTGCACCATTAAATCGGCATACCTGTTTACATTTAATAAATACGTCATTGGTCAGGTTGTTTGCATATGATCCAGATAATACAGAATAATTTCAGTAAATCACCTTCGAATCGGTGATGTGAAATGTGTGTACAGCTTTGCAGCTAAGCCAAAATGTGGAAAATCATCCGGAGGTGTGGTACCAGAACAACAGTAGAGAGCCTGTGTCATACATCGGGTAGTTAAAACTCTTAAAATACTCTTCAGTTCTGGTGGTTGTCGCTCGAGGGATTCGTTTAGTGCCTTAGATCCTTCGTCAACAATAATTTTGATGCCGTGTGCTTTTGCAGCCTGTAAAAAAACGATTCAACCAATCAATAAAATGGGATTCATCTATTTTGAATATCGAAACGGAAAATATTAATAATAATTATTATTAGTCTCATTAGTAATTTTACAAAGATATAAATGGATATGTACCTGCAGCAATGGTTCAAAATTAGCAGGAGGCGGAATTGGATGGCGACGAAGTAAGGAAAACTCTCGAAAAGTTTCCAGTGTACGCTCAGCCACGGAACAATTAGCCAACAACATAAATTCTTCTACAAGAGAATGAGACTCTTCGCAATCATCTTCAATTTCTCCGTCTTCATTAACTTCAGTGGCAGATAACATCAACGCTCTGGAACAAATGTGAAACTTGTTTACCGGAGGTCCCTTCAAAAATATAAATATTATAAAAATAAACGTGAAAGAATTCGATTTACCCATTATCAAATCGCTTTTTCTTAAGAATTTGAGCCAGCGCACTTAGTCCTCTTAAGGAGCTCGTGATTTTATCATCCGTTTCTTTTGAATTAAGACGTGCCTGCGCCTCGCCATAAGTCATGGCTGCTTGAGAATTCATGATACCTTTGTAAAAGTTGGTTTCCAGGATGTCAGCACTTGGAGTCATTTTCCAAATAACAGAAAAAACGAGTTTGTCAGTCCCTGAGTGAAGAGACGCCAGGTTTGAGCTGATCATTGCTAAAAATGTGAAAAAATAGAAATTAAAGACACTAATTTTTATTTTAAATACAACTTCAACTGCTCCAAAAAAATGCTTACGTGGAATCATGTCAATCCTTCGATCTGCAAGATACACAGTGGTTCCCCGCTTCGAAGCTTCGTCATCCAAAGCGTTACCTGGACGTACAAAATATGAGACATCCGCAATGTGAACACCCACTTCATACATTCCATCATCTAATCTTTGACAGTGCAGGGCATCATCGATATCAGTACAGCCTGGTGGATCTACTGAACACACAATTATGTCCCTGAAATCCTTCCGCTTCAAATATTCTTCGTCGTCAATCTTCCAAGGCATTACAGGCAAGCAAGCTTCCACAGCTTTCGAAAAGGGGTCGTGTGGAATACCGTGTTCATGCAAAATTGCCGAAGTTTCAGTTTCAATTGTTCCTGCAGGGCCCAAAATCTTGATGTAGTGTCCCTGTAATATTTTTATCTTTTTTAGCTATAAGCTTCAGAAGCAATTTTAAGTTACTCGTTAATTATTTACCACTGGAAATCTTGATGAAACGGGCCATTGATCAATTTGAGCCACAATTTTCTGTCCTTCAAATCGATCCACATTTCTCGTCTCGATTCTAACCTTGGGTAACTTTTTATTGTCCGGAAAGAAATAATGGAAACTAGTTCCCTCTTTCAAGCTCTTTCTTATCATGCCACAACAAGGTAGCCATTTCCTTCGGATTATTCCAATAACTCGTCCAGTTCTTTGCTTTTCTTGTTTTTTAGTTCCCTCTGCCACAGCTGCAAAAATTGCTTCT
>JAAXNX010002806.1:0-12325 GCA_036491905.1 Folsomia manolachei
ATGCTCTGTATTTTTTGATTATGCAGTCCTCATTCAAGAAATAAATGAGAATGCAATCAGAGCCTACGTGGGACCAGGAAGCTACTGGTGCCGTCACCCTTTATGCAGCCTCTCTTCAATCATGACGAAGTCGCCAATTGTCCAGTGGGGAGCAGAACAGCACCAGGTTTTTCACCCTAGAAAGCGGTTTACTTGTAGTGCGGACAACTGTGTTTATGACATTAATTGCAAAATGCCTGCAAAAACTTGGGAACATGGTGTAGCTACGTGGGAGAAACGAGTCACTCATTTACCCAACTCTATAGTTCCTAATTGATGACAGGTAATGTTATATTTGTTTGTTTAAAATTAGGAACGAAATTTTCATAACCGGGTGAGCCAACGTCTTGACGGTCTCGTACATCAAGAAAATAGGGAGGACACCCCCATTGATGACTTTTTCCCCGAGTTTGTCCGGGGTGTCATTTTTAAAAGGGACCCTGATCCACATCAAGTGGTTCGAGATACCTATGTGCACTATAAGCATTTTCATGCTCCAAAGGATCGGAGGATTACTATCCTAGATGCAAACTTCCCTTCGGATATGGCACGGAAACGCCACGAGAATTATTATCAGTGGAAATTCGGAAACTACCAGTACTCTGGCCGTGGGTGTGGAAGCCTGCGCCGTTTGTTTTAATTTTATGCTATTTGATTATGATTTGATGCTTTAGATGTTTGATCAACTATTGTCTATTGCTTAATCATTATTGTACTTGTTTTTGTGTATTTTGTTATGAATTACTGAAAATACAGCTTTATGAATTAAGCCCATTTCTCAAAATCCATATCTACCTGTCGAAATAACTTCCCTGACTAATTGCCTGTTTTCGTACCAGTTTTAGTACATATCTCGAACTCTATCACGATCTTTTATGCAGTAATAATGTATTGATCATTCTTATAAATATGAATAGTCCACCTTGAGAGGAGCAGCCGTGGAATTTTTAAGTAGTTTAGTTTCATGTCCTGTGTAAACTACTTGGCCAAACACCCAGTTTGTGTTTTGAAGCTTGGCACCTCGAAGTAAAACTTGATCAGGGAAAAAAGAACAATATTAAAAATACTTGCTGAAACGTTGGTTATCATAAAGGTTGAATGGGCATGAATTATATATCATTATATATAAACTTACCTTGATCAGGACCTAACGCGAGTTCTCTGAAAAATAAAACAATACAAGTTTAAATTATTATATTAACATTATAAATGTTTTCTTTAATTTATTGAACAACGTACTCTCTATTTGAAAGTTTTAGCTTTCCAGCAAACTCATACAAGTGTCGATTAGGTAGTTCACACTCAAGGAATCCATTTAAGCCTGCTAACTCTTTCGTCTCCAGTACCGCAGATGTTTCAGGTAAACCCTGTCGGACCTTAAGATTGGTTTCCCCATCCAGGTTGGAAGTTTCAATATAACAAATCCCTTGAGGTTCACTAGTTAAGTAAAACAAAGGGTCCAGAATAATATAATTACTGATATCATTCAACTCAAAAATTAATTACCTCGTGGAATATAGTACTAAATCCGCCGGGAAGAACATGTTGTTTCTAACTTTAACAAAGTTTCCAACTCCAACATCACACCATTTTTTATGGATCCACTGCCCCTCGTCCAAAACTTCCATTTGCCGATTGTTGGTTTCTCGATCAGCGACATGTCGCTTCTGCATGGAGAAAAAACAGGCATATGAATTAATCAATTATTATGAATACAGAGTCATGCAAGATCACACAAAGTTAGTTCACAGCTTACCCAGTCTTCAATAATTTCTTTTAATGCAGAAACTGATAAAATAAAAATTAGTGGGACTAGGGTGGTATATCTTCCGGTGGGTGAGACATCAGGTATTTGCTGCAATTTTTATACAATAAAACTTTACACAACTCCATTATCATTTCGATAAATGAACAAAACTTCAAGGTTCCACACTTACCTGAAATAAAGCTATGCATAAAAAGAAAATGTTGGAGTAGCGACGAAACTGTTCGAACAAAAATGAAGGAATGAAAGACAAGACTGAATATTTGGCAGTTGAAATTTCATTGGTGAGGAAATGTTCTCCTTGTGACTTGTTGATGAGGATGACTCTACTTTTTCCGTCCCCAGCAGACCTCGAGAGAATTGCCCCATCCACGACATCACCCCCTTGGTCTTGTGCCTCCAAGCCATTCAGTGTACTTTCCCCATCATCTGCAACCACGAGGGAGTACATTTCACTAAGTTACACAAATTAAATATTTCCCCCACGAGAATGCACCCCACCACCAACCACGCCTCTCTGTCTAACGTCCTCTTCCTCCTCCTATCCTAAAATCAAAGGAGTTACATTTGCACTTCAATTTTTAAACGGACACCTCCTCATCCGAATTGGGCATGCATTGCAAACTGCCTTTTTAAAATTGCAATGGAATTGAACTAAACTGAAATCCTACTTTCTCCAGTACAAAGAATGTCAGTGAATAATTCCTTGAGTACATGATATTTCCGGGGTAAAAATGACCAACGCAAGAATGGTGCGGTGGATTGAGGTGCAAACACCAAAATAAGATACAGAATTTATATCAGACAAAGAGGACGAGCAAGTAAAGTAAGGAAAGTAAAGACGGTGGAATGGAGTGGTGAAGGCTGAACAGAAATCAATTAATTATTGCGTTTGTTTGTGAATATTGCATTGCATACGAGTTCGAGGTCGTCCAATCAATGAGGAAAAGTAGTCTGATCCACGCCGTTGGAAACGATCAATAAAATTTCGAAATTCCATTTGATATCGGTCAAGTATTAGTATGCAGACACTGCCCCAGGACAAAAATTGGGAGGGGACACGCTATAATTGAGTCATCTTCAGGAAGTGGTATTGCTCTCGGCACATTTCCTTTAAAAATTTAGTTGATGCTGATTACTGTCACCCGTATCAATACTGTGGTTTAAATTGTCAACACATTTACACTTTGCACACCTCTTATGGTTGAATGCAAGCAATACGAACGGAATAAACAGGAACATTAAATGAGAATTGTTCCTTCAAACTATTAATAAGGACCACCGTGCTGACTTTAGGGCTTTTGTGGTTATCACCCATATGTTGGAATTGGACCAAGAATTCACTTCCGGAGAGAATACGCGATGTGGTACGAACCAGATGAACTTTACGATGCAACTACTTACCACTCACTTGTACTCTGGGAGTACCGACTACGGAACGGGGCACGGAATAGAGAAAGTCCGCTACACTATAATACGAGCCAGAATCAATAGTATTGATCTGCATTGTACGGAACAAAAAATAGCGTGTAGAACAATGATAACCGCTTTAATACTTTGCAATGACTGACTCTCCCTCCATGAGAAAAAACTACTGACAAGTTCAAGTGCAACTCAAAATTGCTTTTATCATAACGGTTTATGCAAACGTGTATGAAACGGATATACAAATTAGACAACATTCCACAACTGGGTATGTACATTTTGCATACATCACCGTAATATTGGGTTCGAATAAAAGTTAAACTAGTATTTGACACTCAGGAGGAAGCACGTGGTGGTTGTTTCCAGATTTGGAAAGAAAATGGTTGGTCGCATGCATAAATCTGAACCGGAAAACTTTTGCAATGTTGTCTCATTTCAATTCTGGCTTTAACTCGAAATGGTGAGTATGAAGGAAAAATGCCAAAAGTCCTCTCTACAGTCCCATTCATTCCTTTTAAATTATTCTTCCGAGTCCTCGGACAAAGTCCTGTAGCCCTGCCTCTTGTAATTTTGCCAGATTTGTGTCAACGGGCAAAACAGCAGGGATCCAGCGAGGCAAGAAGGAACACAAGGAAGAAAATTGGGTTATATGCAAATTTATTTCACGCTCCTGTGGTAATGAAATGAAGCGTGTTTAGATTCGATCCTACCCATCTCGTGATAATCTGAATATACTTTTCCATCAGTGACTGAAGAATGAATAATAGATTGCGGATTTTGTAAGTCAGGAATCTAATGCATGTTACACGAAAAGGTCAAAAAGTAAAGATAAAAGTAAACTCAAAAACATTATGCATTCAACTCAACTGTTGAATGTGTTCTGTTTTTAGAAGAGATTGTTTGTCCACAATCCAAATCGACGTTTTAGTTTTACTAACCCCAGGTAAAGTTGGAATGGTGCAATAATGATAATAAAAAGTCAAATAACATGTTCTACTGTTATGCAATATTCATAGTTATTCTTGCTGAACACTTCGTGGCCAATGCATTGTAATAGCTCAGCACTAATTGAGTCAACATTTTCGATAGCATACCAATTTTTACAATTCAGTTCGAGCCGATCAGGAAATACATAGGAGCATGATTAATTGTAATGCTTTATATGTTAAATGACGAAGCTACCCCTGAGGATTTTCCTTGAGTTTCCAGATCATTCATAACATGGCATATACTGAGATTCTACTAACAACGAACAAATTGTTTCACACGAACGAAATGTCAATGCTTGAGCCATATTTCAGCAACACATGCAAATTTCTACTCTTCGGTATGATTAGTATGCTCGGGTCAACTTAAGCCAAACAACAAATGTCGGAACACCAACAACCTTTACACACTACTTGCCTTAGACCCTGTCAAGGAAGTTTACTGTAAGACCTTGTGTAGTCCTGTCAGTGTCACATCGAAACAATATTTATGGAAGCCAGGCCGAGCTAACCTTTCTCTATTTCTTTCTCTTTAATTTATG
Organism: Folsomia manolachei; assembly: GCA_036491905.1. NCBI lineage: Eukaryota > Metazoa > Arthropoda > Collembola > Entomobryomorpha > Isotomidae > Folsomia > Folsomia manolachei. The sequence continues at coordinate 4,758 of JAAXNX010002806.1, forward strand.
TGACTATGCGAGGCCATCCTAAAGAGCTACCAGCCTAGGGAGTAAGCTTAAACAGATTCATGTGTTTGCAAAACAATTGATAGTTTGATTTATGTCAAGTATGGAAGTGAGACCCAATACGCAGAGTTACAAAAATCCATCCCCAAAAAAGTCGGATTGGGATAAAAAATGTCGAATGCAACGGGTCAGATAGTCTTCTTATAGTCTTCTTACTGTACTGATAGTCTTCTTATGTACGACATCTGACCCAAACTATCACCACTTTGCATTCGAATCTTTACATCACTTATCCAATTACTGTCAAATCCGATAGATGAGGAATTTGCCGATCTCTCGTTTCCCATCCCATCTCATGCAATTTTGAACAATGCACCAATAAACGTGACTTCAGAAATGACCACAATGATGCACTAAACCATAAAATGAAATCAACCCCAACGACAGACATAGACACGGCACCCAGCCAAAAGGAGATTAAACAACTGATATTAATCATCTCCACGAGCCCAGTCCAGCAAATGTCATCATTCGACTTGGCCACATACCAAACCAAACCAAACCCAATCCACCCATTTCAACAAGAAAAGGACAGATGAGACAACCTTTCACATTTGATATCATCGCCACCTTACTTTCACCAGAAAGAGGGTCATAAATTATCCAGAGAAAAGGACAAACTAATTCCCAAAAAAGGAAAAATGAATAAGAATTATGAAAAGTATCCGTCGTTATCACACCCTTTCCCCATTAATAATAAGATATTACCGTTACGATTCCTAACTTAGGAATGAGGGCATCATTCCATCCATCATTCAACAAATAGTACAAGAAAAATAGCAAGAGAAAAAGAGAGATAGTGTCACATCAATTCAACATTTTCCTACTTGTGCCATCAATATCAAAAAGTGAAGTCGGAGCTAAGGTTCTCCAACACGGTAAGGTCAACCTTGATAAGATCTATCTGAGGAAAAGTCAGGTCAGATTTCCATCTAATGGAAGAAAGATAGATACAGCATCGCCTTTACACAGGTAACCAACTTTGATGGAGCTGGAGGCGTTGCTCAGAAAAGGAAAATGGGGATTAAGATTGCAAAATATTTATAAGATGGTCAGCTTCCTTCCGATTTTTGTATAGAAGGGTATGGACCCGTGCTAGCTCTCTTTTTGAGATGTACACCTTTATTGCTTTCTACATTTTCCCCTGGTCGTACTTGCCAGCTAAAGAAAAGACAGTACAAGACTACAAGAAACACTGTATGTTTAGTAATACATGACTAGTAAACTATGGTTTAGTAAACTCTGATTCACACCAATACAATATTCACCAGATTCCCCATCCATCTTGGTGTAGTAGGTGGAAATAATTTGGACACAACCGAACATATTCTTAAGGTTCAGACCATATCTCAAAAGAGCACAAACCAAATCATGAAAAGGCGTGCAAGCAATGTGACAGCAGAGCATATAACTGGTTCAGGGTAATTGAATTTCGACCACACCCAACAAGCTAACTCAACAAAGGAGGGTAAAGATAAAGGTATTTTTCAGTTAAATAAATCATTCCTAATGACTATGGGTTAGTATAGCATACTAAAGGCAATATAGTCATTCAGATGGTGAAAGTTGAGGCATAACTGCAATGCTGCGAGGTCGAATGATGATAAGCTAAATGAGTTGCCAACAAATTACATATTTCCCTAGGATTGAAGTAATCATAGGCCCACAAGTCTAGTTTGCATTCTATTCTAGGATTTTCCAGCCCACACTCCTAAACATTATCGTACTCAACATCTCATAGCTTTTCATGACCCAGACAAAAATTAACTTATCACAGTAATACGCCCGTAAATGACTTAATGAATAATATACAATGTGAAGTAGGTATGTGGGCATGCAAAAAACATACCTGGTATTCCTGTTGCCTTATGTTTCAGGCTGTGGTTGGTGGGTCATTCTCAACAAACTTTTTGTCCTTTTATAAACAAAACTCGACAGATGTACCAAACTAAACTACATCTTCTACCCAAATGAAGTTGGAATGACCTATGGCGTTTGGTGTTTCTCTCGTCTCCAAGAAATACTAATTTTATCAATCTTAAAGAAGCAACTTACCACCATCACCCGTGGGGACTTCGATGTGGAGACCTTGACGAGAATCTTCGGGAGACAAAGGCATATTTCTGAGAGAGATATGTTCATTGCTGTTTGTGCCTTGATGAGGATGGGGAGTGGTGGGCATTCCCCACCAAAACAGCTACCACGATTATGATAACCCGACCACTTTTACATCAAGGGAAAAATGATTTGCTTTCTCCTGGTTGTTTGACCAATCACTACACGTTACGTTACGATGATCCACTATCCAAGGCAATCATTCTTCATAAAGGCACGTTCAGTCTGCTGTAATACAAACAAGGATCAGGGCGTTAAGTTAATAAATAAAAAAAAGTGAGATCTTATAAAATACGAAAAAAAAGCAAATTATTAATTGTATGGATAAAACAAACATTTTAAATAAGTGTTTACAAGTATGAAACCTACCGTGTCCGAAACGAGTGGTTAAATGTATGTCAGACTTTAATACGATACGCCAAGCGAAGCCGGGCAAATATATTTAGGGTAGCCGGCATATTTATTTCAATAGTCTAAAATAGGTTGATTAAACAACCACAAATTCCATTTTCTAAATAGACAAAACTTTTGTGGTGGTGGTAGTAATCGATAACAGATTCAATAGATAAGGAAATTGTTCTGCCACTATCTCATTTCACCAGAGGCAGGTCTTGCCAGTATTATGGGCGGCTTGTGGCCAACCAAGTAACCAAACTAACTTTCAGGAATTTGTAACTTTGTAAAATGTCATCCCTCGTATCACATGCTTCTCCGTTATGGCTTCTGGATAACTTTACTGAATGAAGTGAGTGATTATGAGCACCAAACTCACCAAGATAGCTGAGAACTGTCAGCAAAATCCCATGAGAATGAGAATCAGGAAAAGTTTAGAAGCCGAAAACAAACTCACGTCGGTATCAACCCTTTACCAAATCAACTGAGAGAGCGAGAGATTCGAGACCGTGAAAATTAATTTCCCCTTCTCCTGATAGTCCTAACTAAATATGGGGTCAATTACGAGAAACCGGAAACTTTACTAAAAAAGTTTCACACAAAACAAATATATTTACACTTCCGACTCCACATCTAAATGTTCAGCACTAACCCTGCACTTTGGTCGGATGCCGGAAGCAGTCTCCAGTAGAGAAAGTCAAGTTTGATGCTACCTCACCCAACCAACGTTAGATCAAGACTGAGCACTTTCTCACTCCGTCCTGTCCATCTGTCCAATATCCGTGGATAAGCTCACACTCTCACTTGAGTGAAAAGTAGAGTTTTCGATGCAACAAAGTTTACCCATCTTTTCGTGTTTTGCTCTTGGTTTGGAATTGGAAAAAGTAAAACACAGACACGATACTATATTAAACCACGACTTGAGACTTTCAACAAATTTTTAAACGCGTTTAAAGATCTCTAAAATTCCAAGCTGGTTAGTCTCTGACAAAGTCTATCCTAATTTATGTACATATTTACATGGTTGAAATATACTTTCTTTTAAAACTTTCACTTTTGCATGCCTAGCCGATCCATAAGCTTTCCCTCCCCTGTCCCGGATTATGTAATATAAATAAAACAGTATCCACTTAAGTTCACAACACATTGTGTTGAACACAACCTGACCAAAGCGAGAAGAAAGCCTGGTGATACGAGTAAGTGAATCAAACAAGAGATTCGGATTTTTGTTTAGTGAAACCACTTGTTCCTCACCGAAACCCTTCAATCAGGAGATGGATGGATGGATTAGTTTCACACAAAAGTGATTCATCATCCGTTTAAAAAAACACGTTCTGTCTCTAATGTGATGAAAACAATGACAAAATGGAAGAAATTTACTGGAACGTTTACAATTCCGTACAATTGCAATACATGACAGATTATCCGATGGTAAGCAACCTTGCTTTTTATTTATGGAGCGTAGATACTTGTGATTGGAAACTTTTCGGTGGTTATTTAGATTTAGCTTTAAAAACATTTTATCGCTCAATCTAAAAATCAATGAAGCACTTTCATTTCAAAGTTATGGGGTTAATCCACATAAACCCAAAGTAAGTAGCAATGTACTGTCTGCATTACTGATATAAGGTTTAAAGTCTTTCGCAAGTATCTAACAAGTAAATCGATATAAAAGACATAGGAGAAAAATTGCTTATTCAACATCGATACAAATCAACGGTACATGATTAAAAAGTTTATGGCCCCAAGGTCCAGAGAAAATATAGACACAGCCGATCAGTTCCAATCATTACAAGATTCCTGTCATAAGTTTTTGGTTTAGAGGTACGGGACAGTTTTTAATTGATAGATTATTAGTTTGCCAGCAAACTAATATGTCTTCTATTTGTAAGTGACTTTGAACAAAATTGTAAAGACGTGTTCAGATTCAAGCAACGTGACAAGTTTGGCATGGAAGGAGACCTATTGCACAAACTAAACTAAATTTAACGACGACTTTCACTGCGTAAGAAATAACACAAAATGAAAAAAAGCATGCCAAGAATATATTCAACTGGAGTAAGATCAATAACAAAGGGTAAGTAATATGGTGCAGGTTGAAAAACAATATTTTCTCGGAATAAAAACTTTCAAATCCTACAACACTGTCAGCAAACCAAATCATCCTACAAAATCCCATTAAATCGCATCACGACCTGAGGCGGGTAGGAAATTCGGTTTAGAATTTCTAAGTTTAAAAAAGGATGAAATGTACAAGACGTGCTTTAATCTAAGCTTGCAGTAATACGAAAAAAGTACAGAGTATTCACCACACATTCAGGTAAAATCTTTGGAAAGAACAAAGCCAAAGGAAATGTTGAAATTGATACAAAATACATGAATTTGCCCCGTGTCAAAAATTTATTATAGTTGAAAAAAAAGCAGGATACAATAGTTCAAATTATTTCTTAAGACGCCAAACTATGGTTAGTTAATGTCAGAAAGAGCAGGATGACCGACCAAAATCCATCGTACGGGGTGGGATCGGATGACATTTGAAGAAAAGCCAAGGCGCACTCCAGAGTCTGATAGAGAAAGTGAAGCAACCCAGTGGAAAGTATATAGAGTTGTCTGACATTTAAAATTGAGCTCATTATTCAAAAGGTTACGAAGTGAATTTATGTATTCTCCCATTCAACTTTAAGTGCTATTCTTCAATCCCGTTCATTCAAATTGAATTCTTTGGCATTACAAAAATGTAATGTATGAGATGAGATGTAAAGTGGGAGGGATATAATATGGGACAAGTGGGAATTGCATGACAGACAACCATATCTGCAAACAAGAGACGGGAATATGTATCACATCAAAGTGGATAAATAAGTAGTGGATGATATGATGAATAACACATTGACGTTTTGGCTTGTAATATACTTATAGCAAGAAGAATATCTTTGCACTTTATTTCATGAAAGCAAGCCGCTAAGAAAGGGCTAAAGGAAAGTACAATAGAGCATGATCAAAATTGAATATGCCAACGAGTATGGATAGTAGTAACACCTTTCCGTACTTCCGACAAGGAACATTCATCATTCCCATCTTAAGGTATGAACCTTTCCAACTTCCGTCTCTTGTTCCTCACACCATTCCAACTTCCGTTTGACCTATGTCAAGGCCATCCAGAAAGTTGCATGCATTTGTAAAATTCATGTGTTTTGAATAATGCATGCATGCATTTCGAACAATGTGTACATGCAGTTTGAATAGTGTATGATTTCCAACTTCGGTTTGACCTGAGTCAATGTCATCAAGAGAATTACCGGCATACACACGGCTTAATTTATTTTGCATCTCATCTCATTACTTTCTCATGACATTTATTTTATTAGTTTAGTAGGCAAACATTGAATCGAACAGAAGGCATCAAATATATTGCGATAAGTTCTCAATTTTGCGTATATGGTGCATTTTTTTAATTGCCCAATTCATTTTGCGTATGTATGGAGTTTATTTCGTTAATGAGTCGATTCATGTATAAGTTAAGATTGTGTGAAAGATAAAAGCGCACAAGTAATATTACTTATGTACTAATGGAAATTGATATGCAATACATTGCAACATATACTATTTCAAGGCAGAGTTCTGTGTGCCCAGACATTTTATTCACATCATTGAATACTTGGTATTTGTTCAATGATAAACCTCATGACATGGATAATCCACGACGGGCCAGGCATTTTTACTCATTTTACCTTGCCTCCTGGATAAAAACTGCGCTTGAAAAACATGGGTGTAATAATTTTATGTGCACGTTGCAACATGGATTACTAAAAAGCGCAACGTACTCTTCTTGATGGGTTAATTACAATGACGCATACGCGAGTGTCATTATCTTATATATCAGTTTTGTGTAGATACATAACAGTTCAAAACTGCGCTTGAAAAACATGGGTGTAATAATTTTATGTGCACGTTGCAACATGGATTACTAAAAAGCGCAACATACTCTTCTTGATGGGTTAATTACAATGACGCATACGCGAGTGTCATTATCTTATATATCAGTTTTGTGTAGATACATAACAGTTCAAAACCCTAGATTGGCGGATGGGAACTGCACTGGGAAAAACATGTTGTTTGCTTAATAATACGTGCATGTCACGCCGTGGAGTTTTATTTTATACGAACCAATGTTCAGTCGTTGAATGTTGGCATATAAAATGTTGTAGATATGCGTGAACACAACTGAATTGTTTTGTTTTATTTAAGTGCTTTTATTTCAAATTAATTCAATAAATTTTACAATCTTACTCTAATTGTTAGTAACAAATTCAGTTTGTACGACTGTTTTTTACGATGTGCAATAGAACATCTAGAGTCTTTGCAGCAATGTTTCTATCTATTGTTGCACTTCGGCTTGGTTGATCGTCATCTGAATCCGTATTATTTGGTGTTTCTTCACCTTCTGTTGTGGAGGGCATGTCCGTGGACCTGGATTCCAATGAGGAGTTGGATGTGGATGACTCGTCCGCTTGGTCAGAATCAGAAGTTGCCGAATCTTTGGTTTGTTCGTCGTCATCGGAGGAATGTTTTGGTGAACCCTTTAATGAAACAGTGTAATTACTAAATACATAGTGCTATAAACGCTAAGTTACCTCTGGGTGTTGGGTTTTAACGTGCCTTCTTAATGTCCAACTGGTCGCAAATTGTTTTCCACATATTGGACATTTATAGAGTGTGTTTCCATATCCAGATTGATTTCTCCACATGTGCCTTCGATTTTTGATGGAGTTGATGTTTGGTTCACCAACTCGCCTGTCACGATATTTTCGTGACTTGTTGGAAATTATGGATTTACCCGATGAATGACGACTTTTATACAGGGGAATTAAACCTTCTGTTGTAATTGATGCCATGGCTGAACCGGTGTGTCCTCTTCAGTGTTCAATTTCACACTGTTTATTGTTTGCAATGCGACACTTGCATATTAATGTAATATAAACTATGAAAAACAAGCAAATTTG